>JADRCD010218092.1:0-26190 GCA_019843815.1 Montemys delectorum | reverse complement strand
TATATATATATATATATATATATATATATATATATATATATATATATCAAGTATACTATGAAACAAAGATTAGATGAGATTTTCTCTGTCCACTGAAGTTTGAGAACCCTCTTCTAGGGAACTTTTGTTTGTTTGTTTGTTTGTTTTGTTTTTCGATAGAGGGTTTCTCAGTGTAGCCCTAGCTGTCCTGGAACTCACTCTGTAGACCAGGCTGGCCTCGAACTCAGAAACTGCCTGCCTCTGCCTCCTAAGTGCTGGAATTAAAGGTGTGGACCACCACTGCCTGGCTCCTTCTAGGGAACTTTAATGTATAAAACTCTTAACTCTATCAATGGGGTAAAAGTAGCCATGGCTGTAGCTTTTGATAACCCGAGTGTAGACACCGTATCTGAGTTTAGAGCAGGCTTGGTGCCTCTGATGTTAAGTTAGAGAATTAACACATATTAATTTGAAGCTGGCTGTGCAAATGCTTTTGGCATTTCCTCTAGCACTTAAACTCATTTTCAGAGAATGGACTGCTGTAAAAGAATGGAGGCTCATTAAGAGTTTATTTCCTCAAAATGCTGAAGGATGGCAACTTTCTTTTGTGGGGAGCCCAGCAAGTAGCATTTCTCTCCTTAGCTGGGGTGGGGAGGGGAGATCTCTTTAGCTGGGGGGGGGAGGGGAGAAAGACTCCACAGAGCTCTGCTTTTGAGCAGGCATCATGGGTTCAAAAAATGAAAATTTTCATCTTGTCACACTCTGGCTTACCTTGTTTCAAGGCTGGCTGTGTTTTCTTTACACAGAATAAAATTTTAGCAGGAGCAGAAGCCAAATGCATAAAATGAATGATCAACTTACAATTCGTATGAATCTATTCTTTCATAGCCCTCTGCTTAAAAATAGCATCATAAATGCACATCTGCAAAGGCTGTGGACCCCCCCCCCCCTTCCTCAATTGTACAAATTATTAGAGTCGTTGACAAAAGGGGATTTTTTGTTGTTGTTGTTGTTTAGGGGTTGGTCTGGGCACTCTCTTGGCAGACTGCCACTTTCTGAGCAGTGGAAATACTGCTTGCAGAAAGCCACATTGTACAGAACAGCTGTTCTGTTAAAACACAGAGCTAGCAGCCCAAGAAATGACTGACTTTACATGTGAAGCAAAATTGTTCCCTCCCTTTGTACTAATTTAAATGAAATGGAAGTATAAAACATCCACTTCCACGCTGTCTAGGCTCCCTTCTCATTCACAGCCTGTGGTGACCTGTATGCAAATCACGAGTGCAGGGGCAGCCTGCCTCAGCTGTCATGTCCCAGGCTGCCCTTCTTGAACTTTGGCCATTTGACTTCCAGGCTCCAAGAATGGGGTTCCTTCTCTGGTGTGATCTTTTCTATATTAGGATTAGAGGGGCTGAGGAAACCATGTATAGTAGGGGTTCTGATTTTAAAAACATACTTTTCTATATCTATTAAAAGCAAAGGTGGGAGAAAGGAAATACTAGACTATAGTTTATCAAGCTGTTGGTTTGCCTTTATAGACCATAGTGTGTGATTTATGCTGTTAGTTGTTTGAGATATGTTCAGATAACATAAATATATGATATTCTGCTTAAAACAGTCTTTTTCAAGGGAAATCCTTCCCTTTATATGTTCAACCCAAATCTCAGGGCCCCACTCCTCATTAAATGTCACCAGGTTTATGCCATTTTCTATGATACATGGTAAGTTAAACAGTTTCCATGAGTATCTAAGATTAAGACCTTGAATATTTTCATCTGAAAAATAAAAATTCTAGTAAGACTTTTCTTAGTCAACGGTTACATCTTTGTTGAGAAAGCACCATTTGTACATTTTTTTAATATGCTCATTCATATGCAAAAAGCTAGTAATCTTTCAGACCCAGTTTACAGGCTTCCTGCTTTAGACTTTATACTTCTTTTGACATAAATAATATCTTCCCTTATCTGATTTTATTGACAAAAATTGATACCCTAAGACCCAAGTAAGATTACTTCCATTTAGCCAAACTCATGAGAAAGAAAAGTGGCACATAGTTTCATTATTATTTCAATAAGTTGGCCTTTGAACTTCAGGCATCAAGTGTTTAAAAAACTGTTTTATTTTCTTATCAATTCAATGAAACATCTATATACTGACAATTTGTAAAGTAGCTTCATAAATCTTATTTTGATTAAAATATTTTAACATTCTCAAATCACTTGTGCCATTTAAGAAATACCAAATTTCCTCTACTCTATTATGAGTTAATATTTTTCCATATTAGAATCTGAATTACTTTTTAAATAGTGCATATTAAATTCAACCTTCTTCCTGATTCCTTACTTACTTTGTCTTGAATATCTTAATAATACAATAATAAAACCCAAACAGAAACCTTAGTAATAGCACAAATCATAAACAGGAATCCCAATAAGCCCTTGATAATTCCTCTACAAATTCAAGCTTTTCATTAAGTTGCCTCCTGGACACTCAGGAGAAGACAAACTCAAACAGTCAAGAGCCTCAGATTTGAATTTTCAGATAAGAGGACTAAAGTTAAAATATATATATTGTTCACAACAGAGATTTGAAGTTAGAAGAGCCCGATTTCATCAACCAAGAATTGCTGTGCCATTCTCAAGACACATTGAGGTGGCTGGGTGGATTCATCACTACTGCAATCATTCATACAACCCATTTTGGGTATGTAGACTATGCCTTCATCACAGGCAGCTGAATCTCTAGATTGTGGACTCAGTGGATATTCCCTCCAAATATTGTATGTTAAAAGCCTAATTTCTCATTGTGATGGCTTGTTAAATCTATTGCTTAAGCCAGTAAGAATACAGTGTATATCACAATAGTCCAAACTAATAACGATATCCTACAAAGGCCCCCTTTCCTGATCTCAGTATCCAACTGAAAAAAGCCCATATAGCAACAAGTGCAGTGACCAGCCATTACCAGAATTCTGTGTCTGGCTGCTGTGGCTAATTGCCTGCCTGATGAAAAGTAACACTGGATCTACCCTGAACAACTTGTTCCTGGATGTTTCTGTACTATCAGTAGCTCCATATCAACAGTGAAAAAAAAAACGTGGGTCAGGTGTCAGCTAAGCCAACACCACCTAGTCACTTTCTGCAGGCCTCTCGCCCCAAAACGTCCCCAAATAAGGTTTGCCTACACCAGTCTCATGGCTCCCTTCGTGTATCCCTAAAACCTAGAACATACCACATTCCTCAAGCTTTTTTATGCTCTCTTCAATGCCTCCTTTGAACATGGAAAATGAGAGCAATTTTGCTTTTATGCTAGAATTCTTGTAAAAACCTGGATAGTAGTCATCTATTTTTACAGAAGAAAGCCAATATTTTAAAGTATTTATATAAAACCCAAACTGTGTACACAGTCTGTTTTTATCATCAATGCTGATATTCAACACAGTCTTATTTTTCAAACTGTAAAATTATATATGAGTGATGTGCTTTAATTACCAGACATCACCAAGTATTTTTGTTTTGTTTCTAGACTGCTTTGGGAAGCTATGATAAGGAGCTCCCTGCATGTTGGTGTCTTTTAAGCATTTACACAGTAACATTCACACATGGAGAACTTGGCTAGGACTTTGTAAAGAGCAGATCCCAGAGGACGTGAGGAAAAGACCAAGGGAGCTATTTTCTACAGACTCTGTTTGATTTCTTGGGTATAATAAGTTGCTAAAGTTAAATCCTGCTTTCCAATTCAATCCTGTTTCTTCATTTTGGCATGGTTTTAGAAATGTGTGAAATTCTATCTGCAGAAGATCACGTTAGCTTTGCCCATCTAAGTCAGAGTGATAAGGGCAGCTTTGGATTCCTGGGCTAGGGATGTAGCTCAGTGGAAGAATATCTACTTAGCACATGCACGGATATGAGCCTGATCCCCAACACTGCAGATATAATAAGAATAACTACTAGTATAATCAACATAACTGTAGTTATAAATAATAATAACTATTGTCATATTAATAACAATCATTATTATTATTACAAGGCAGAGGACTGAACCCAAGAGTTTTGTATGCTAATCAGGCACTATATCACCCTGCTCTGATACCAGATTATTGATGAACAAATTCCAAATATCTTATTCCTAGTAATTGTTTCATGATAGCTTAGTCATATGGGGATTTAAACAGAAAGTTTAATTATAAAGAAAATTAATAAATTATATGATGAGGCAAGTCAGAAGTATTTAACCCAAACAACTAGTTGTCTGATAGATAATTTAAGTAAAAAAAAATGGTTTCATATGCATTATTTTCATTTTAATTCTCTAATAATCTCCAGAGAATGCTATTGAAATAAGCCCATGTTTTAATTATTACTACATTGAGTTCTAAAAGCAGAGAAAACAAGCCAAGCTACCTCAAATGCAGAAAAATTTATTACAACCATATTTATCCCAAAAAAATATGCCACACTACACCTCTGGCTGGTGCACAAGTTATTTACTGATTATCATAGTATACAGGCATATTAACATACATCGACTCTGAATACTGCTTTAAAGATACATTCCAGGCCATACATTGTCACTGTTATATCTTAAATATGAATCAATCTGTACAATTAGTACTAAAATCCTATAAAAATGTTTTTTTTTTTAAAAAAAAAAATCACTGTCCCCCACCCATTCTGATGGCATAGGCAGGAACTGGCAACCTGTGGGCTAAGCCACAGGTACATGCATGAGCCCCATATGTGTACATGCACTGTCAATGTAGAGATGTTAACAAGTTGTAACAAGTTCAAAACAGAAGGTCACGATCCTGCAGGAAAATGTACTGTGAACATAATTCTACTCCCACGTTTGTTGCTCTCTTTGTTTTATCCCCTTTTCTCTTTTATCATTGTTACATTTATATCCATAGGCACATCACATGGATGGATAGGTACAACTGCTGAGGCCATTTAGTTATGCTTGTAGGTATTCAGAAGATTTCAGGGCGTACCTACTCCATATAGGATAAACTAGGGTCTAATCCCAGGGAAAGATTCATTCTCCCTTTCTCAGTGGTCATTAATAATACAGCAGACAACTGAGTGTAAGTACCACGCTAAACTAGATTCGCCTATAGTACAACTCCTGCAGATAAGGCTCAGAAAACATTGTGGAAGAGAAGACAGGTTCAAGAGCCAGAGGTCCTGGAAGTCTACAGGGAGATTGTTCCTCCTCTAAATGACAATCTAGGTATATGTATGGCTGCCCAAATAAGACCCAAGTAACAACATCAACAGACAAGCTAAGATGGCAGGAAGAAACTTGATGGAGCCACCCACATACAAAGAGCTACATGCTGCTGATCATTAATCACTTCATCTTGTCATTGAACTTCTCTCTACAGTCTCGCAATTTCTTTTTATTTTTTTTCTCAAAACAAGAGGCATAAAAAGCTAGGCAGTGGTGGCGCACACCTTTAATCCCAGCACTTGAGAGGCAGAGGCAGGCAGATTTCTGAGTTCGAGGCCAGCCTGGTCTATAGAATGAGTTCCAGGACAGTCAGGGCTACACAGAGAAACCCTGTCTCAAAAAAAAAAAAAAAAAAGAATGGCATAAAAGATAGATCAAAAAATTCTCTTTACTCTCCTTTCTGGCCCAGGTTCTGGCATTTATTGACATTCTGCAGACTCAAAAAGGATGTGAAAAGCTGTAGCCAATCAGTATGCAAAGCCACATTAGTTTTCATAGGCCGAGGTCACCACATGTTTATTAAGGCACAGACAGTTAAGACTTATGCACAGTATCTAGGAAGCAGTTTTGGAAAATTAAAGCCATAGCACAATTTCAATCATATAAAGCAGTCAGAGGTGACTCTTTGCTATGCTCATGAAATATTGTTATCCACAGAGTGCTGAAACTATATATTATGCTTTGCAAGAGGTCATAGGGCTAACAAAAGCATATTAAAGACTTCCAGTCTTACAAAACAGACCACAGGAATTTGAAAGTCCTAAATAAGTAGATACCAAACAGCATAAGATAGTGCCACAGGGTGCCATGACTGATACATGACATTAGCAGGAACCAGTGGATTTTCAAAGTTAGTCAAATGTAAAGAATACAAGAGTGTGCCTTAAAGTTGTGCCAAGAAAGTAAAAGCAAATAAAGCATATAAAGTTCCAGGGACCTAGTCTGTCGATGCTACATTTTTACAAGACTTTGTTTTCAGGCTGATTTGTAATGATTACATGTATTCAAATCTCAACGATCAAAACAGATTTTAAAAGCCTCAGTGGGAAAATGTGTATGTGTATTCATGTACATGTGTCTGTGTGTTCATGTATGCTGGTCATATTTTTAGCCCAAGACACAATATAGATATAAAATATCCTTATTTTCAGGGGAATAAAGTAAAGTGAAAGACAGAAATATCAGCAGGATACAAAGTGAAATCACATAGGTTGTAATACTAATACACAACTTCAAGAAGCCTAAGCTATCTCAGAAGATACTAATTGCTAAATCTTTTCTACAAAATTTGAGTTCAAAAATTAGAAAGTAAGTAGTCTTTCAGGTCAGAATTGCTGAGATAGATAAGATGATAGATAGATAGATAGATAGATAGATAGGTAGATAGATAGATAGATAGATCTTTTTTTCTTCTTCTTCTAGAAAAATGTGAACACTTCAATGTGGAGCACTAAAGGAATTATGAGGAAAGACAGAAATCTGTTGACCAGATTTCAGGTTACACTGGTGTTCATGGGCTTTGTGATACTGGCATTTTCAACTCCTCCCTGCATATCTATGGGTGAGCCTATAGGACAAAGACAAGGCTCATCCAAGAACCTCCACTCCTTCTGGTGCTTGTTCTACAAACAAGTTACTTTTCCTTAGATTTCACACTATCACCATTATTCTCCCTCCAGTTTTCCTACTTTTTCTTCTTACTCTTCCAGTTTTATGATTTGTACCTGCCCACAGCTGCCCAAACATAGCATTTGATAAGTGTTAAGTATGAAAACAGAAATCTTTATTATACTTCAATTCTAAAGCAAGACTCAGTATTCTTCCAGGTACCAAGCAACATTCTTAGCTGTTAAGATGGACAAAAGGAGCCAGTCGATGCTTTCAATGATCTCATGCTACAGTCCACAGGCAAGTACATAAAAGTACATAAAGGAATAGGCTAACAATAAAGTAACAGAACAATGTCAGTGTGCCTCACATAGATGGCTGGTTCAGGAACAAGAGAAATTTTACATAAGGATGGGTCATACGAACTGGGTATCAAAAGCTGGACAGGAACACACCAAACTCACCAGCTATAGTGAACTCAGGAAACAATTTTCAAAGCACAAAACTTTGTCATGAACGAGACTTACAAAAGCTTTAGAAAGCAGATGTTCTCTCTGGCCTTCATTCCCTTTTGCCCCCCAAAGTCTCTCAGTGGCAGGTGGCTTTCCCTATGCCCCATGTTGAACAGACAGGCTGAGAAGAATCTAGAAGAATCTAAAAACATAAGGCATGTCATATCATCTAGTCATATCCATATGTGCTGTCCAGTCTTCACTGAGCCTGGAAACGAGAATAAATAGTCTGCATGTATTCAGGTCTTTTTTAATTGAAGATTTTCAGGGTCACATAAAATTTGATTAAAGTAAATGTGCTCCAAAATTCTCTTGGTAGCTTTTGTTATGGGAATGCCAGCCATGGCACTTGTCCTAGATGAGGGAGGGAAAGGGGAGTGTGTGAGTGTGAATGTGTGTGTGAGTGTGAGTGTGTGTGTGTGTGTGTGTGTGTGTGTGTGTTCCTACAATGAGAACATTTCAGTATAGGAATCCTAGCCATGGCACTTGTCCTAGATGAGGGAGGAAAAGGGGAGTGTGTGAGTGTGAATGTGTGTGTGTTCCTACAAAGAGAACATTTCAGTATAATGGTGACATATATAAAATCACACATAGATGGCTTGCAAAACTGATTGCTATTGGAAAATGAGATGATAGTGGAGAGAGGGCAGATTGAACTCACGTTCATTTTTTGTGCTCACATTTCCAGAAATCTCCCTTCCTTCCAGGTACCAAATTTTCCTTTCTGGCAAAAACAAATCCAGAAGACAAGAATAAACTATACGAACTAATACCATGGGGAGAATGTTCTAGTAAGTCCTGTGTTTTTATCATGTATTCATGTCTTTTCCATGTTTCTTCATGGTACCTTCCAAAAGAGGTCCACTGAGAGTTGCTGGCCATGGACTTGCCTTACTCTGACTCAAGCCATGATGGTATAAGTGGCCCTATACCAGTTATGAACCACTGTACTATGAAGATGAGATCAGTTCTTCTTCCCTGTAAATAACTGACACACATTCTCAGTGACAATTCTTCAAAATAAGCTTTCCTTCAGGGTTTGGAGTTGAAAAGAATTCTAGATGTTTAGTCACATACACAAGAAATGGGGCCAATGAGACAAACAGTGACATATAGCAAATCACACATACACATACACACACACACACACACACACACACACACATACACACACCCATGCACACATGCATGCATACACGCACACACAAAAGTTAGAGATGCCACATAATATGTTCATGCTAAATTATGCTATGATTCTATATATCATAGTCCACACATGTAGACAAAATAAGTTTTCATGATAGTGTGAGACTTCAAAAGAATCTTAGAAATATATTTTTCCCATCATTTTGCCCCCATTTGTCAAAAATCTTGCTCTTCCCACTATGAGAGAATGAGCCTGGGCAAGCAGGGCGTTGTATACATTGCTTGTCCAATCATGAAATCAAGTCAAATCAAAGGTTAGGTTTTCAATGACCTCCTCACAGAAACAGTAACCTCAAATAACATAGAAAAGGATAGCAGCATGTCAGTAAAAAGGCTTCCTGAAGACACACCTGAGAACAGCCAATACATAATATTATATTTCCATGGGGTACTAAGGCCAGGCATACATTGCTCAAACAGCAAGAAGCACTGACAGCTCCGCCTCTGGAGATGCTTCCATTTGGTGCCACAGGCAACTTTGGATAGAGGCAGATGGAAGGAGCTACCAGAATGAGTCCCTCAATCCCCTGAGGATAATGGGGACAAGAACAAGGGCCAAGTAAGGGCCAAGTTTCCACTTTTAAACTTGTTTGTCTATCTCTAAGGAAGCTTCTATTCAAAATGTAACAAGAATTCACTCTTGGTCCTGAAACCCTTGCCTAGGTGAAAAGAGAAAACCAAGGCATACCATAGCACCGAGTTCAGAATAACAAACCAATGCTCATCTTGTAAGGCTTCGGAGGAAGGGGTATGTGCATCTTGCCTCCAAGCCTGAATGCCACCTGCTAGAAGCACATGCTTATCAGCATACACCAAAATGCCAGGACAATCACAGGAAAGGCTTCCCAGCTATGCAGACTCAGAAGCCATGCTCAGACCATCTTAGAAGGCCGACACCTCCCCTAAAACCCAAATTACCCATTATTGTACCCATTACTTTACGTGATTACTTTAAAGAAGTAGGCTAGGTACCACTGTTGACATATGAGTGTGACATTTGAATAAGGACAGATAGCATGTTTAAATAGAGCCATGCCAGTTTCTCCTCACATGTATAAGTACTTAGTCTCTATGTATGACTCTTCAACACATGCATGTGGGGCTCACATGGAGGCCAGAAGAGAATGTTGGGTCCCCTGAATTTGGAATTACAGATGGTTGGAAGCTGGGAACTGAACTGGGTCCTCTGCAAGAGCAACCAGGGTTCCTCCCTGATGAAGCGTCTCTTGAGGCTCTTTGCAGTAAAATTTTATAAAGATAGAAAAGCTCTTTAATCAGCTGCTGTCTTCATGTTTTCCAATTTCTCCTCTGCAGAGACTAAGGCTGCCATGTGCTTTATATATTCAGCACCATTCACTGCCACGCACGCACTCAAATTATCATTTAAAACTCCAGAATGTTTGAATTGAAATAAAACTTAGGTGTACAATGGCAAATATCCTCAGATTAATTGAGTTGCAAGAGACATACTCCAAAAATTGACTGAAGTCCATGATATTAGAAAGACAGAAAATTTATCTAGTTTTAGTAAATGTCAAATCAGCAGCTATTGCTTTTAAGATTAATAAAAGATGTAATGGTTTCTAGATAGCCTCTAAATAGAGATTACTATGAATGGAGAAGTGATTTACCAACAGTCACCACAATGAGATTTCTTTAAAGGTTACAATCATCAGTTATTTAGCTGAAACACTGCCGAGAACGCCTGGTCATTTCGTGAATAATGCATAATGTTCATTGTAGACTTGATCTGTACTATAACAATACAGATATTTCTAAAATAATAGAAAAAAACTATCTGTTGCCTTCCAATTGCTTAACATATCATTTCCGTGAGGTAATTGACTCGGGACATATTACACACTGTCACCTGAGTGTTCTCCCTGCAAGCATAACTTGTAATAATCTGTATACAATGGGCATCACACAACAAACTCATCAACCTTTATAGACTGCTAAGAAAAGATGTGATGAATGCCGGGCAGAGTAAAAGACCTTTCGGAGGCAGCAAATTAAAATGATTAAAATTCTACATAGTTGTGTGGGACAAATTTAAATTTCAGCTTTGAAATTTAATTATTAGCATGATCAACTCATCACATTAAAAAATGTTGCCTACATGGTGTGAGTACTTTTCATATAAATTTCAAAATGCCTTTAGGTTTGAGGTTTATTGAAGAGACTGTCTGGAGAGGCTCAAAGTATAATGTCTGTCTGTTTTATTGTTGGATTATGAACTGCACTTCACAGGATGCTGCCGGCTATTTATATAAGCTTGTTTATCCATATGAACTTCTTCAAGGGCACAACATAGAAGACCTTAATAAATTAAAATGAATTTCTTTTGATGTTGTTGTTTCATGACTACTTGATCGGAACGAGTAGCAGTTTTGCATTAAAGAGCTAGAATAGAGCAATAAGCTGTGTGCATATTCTATAGAACTGCCAGCTTGTAGGAAGTGTTTCTGCATCCCAGAAACACTGGAGAGCCAGTGTAGATAGGATGGAGTCTTTGAACTTGCATCTTCAGCTCTAGTCTACTGCATGTTTACTAATATGGAACATGTATCAATTTCCATGCTCTACCATAATCATTCACTAAGATTTGTTATCTTCTAGGCTCCTCCTCAACCATCCCAACCTCCCTGCCTTCATCAGTGATGCCTCACACCATGGTATAGACTGTGACACCCATGGGGAGATGTAACCATGCTCTATCTTCTTAACAATCTTAATCCTAACAGGTAATTACGGAGATGAACTGACTGAAAGCCACACAGTGAAAAATCAATTAGTACTTACAGTCTATGCCTGACAAAAGTCTCACCTGGAACGTTTGATAATTATGACACAGAGTGAATATTGTTTATAGCACTGATTCTGGTCTTAGATCTGTTATGAGCTCACTGCAAACTCATCTCTCATCTGTGTAAAATAAATCAGTATTTCTATATGAGCTAAAAGTACACATATGGAAAAGACCACTGTTCCAAACCTACATTGTTTTATCATATAACAACAGAATGAACAGATAATAGATCCATCATTCTTTTGTCTGTTTTGGTGGCCATTCCTACTAAGAGAGCCTTTTCACTTTAAACTCATTCAAGACAGAAGCAAAGTATAATTGTGCTAAGCAAATAAATATAAGTCCACTCTATCAGTGTATATAAAATTAAATAATATATTTTTACACTGTGTGGTTTCTGTTTTACCAAACTTATCCATTCCTTGTACACTGCTCTGATGAAACATAAAGATAATCATGCCTGAACTAGAGTAAACAATTTCTCTAACACACAGGCACTAGAATTATATTTTGTGAAATTTATGTGAAATTTTGGGGTGACTCTGGTATTTAGGACACGCATTCAGGTGTCACTAAGTTGATAATTGACATTCTCAAAGGCAGAACAGCCAACAGGAACGTGTGTTCATTTTTTCTCAAGTTGCCATCCTACCCATGAGGGGTGCTATGGGTATGCGCATGTGGCTGAGTAGACTCCCAAGCCAGAAATATTTACTCTAAGTTCCCTTACAGGACATTTTGTCAACCATGCTCAACAGGAAAGTAACATGAAGAAATCCAAACTCTAATTTTCCTCCCTCAACCAGAGCACAATTCATTTTATTATCTAATATTTTTCATATAGTTTAATCACATTTTCCCCTTCCCTAAACTCCCTTCCCATCCAACTTCAAAACAAAAGAATACAAAAAAGAGAATAAAAAAAGACAAACAAACGAACAAGGGGAAAAAACCACACAAAAAGCACCGAGTCCATTTTGTGTTGGCCAATTGCTCCTCCGCATGAGGTTGATATACTCAGTGTTACTCCTTCAGAGAAAACTCATTTTCCCTCTCCTAGCTGGTATCAAATGCAAACAGCTTCTTGGTTAGAAGTGGGACCTTGTGTCAACTCCCGTTTCTCCTAAGAACACAAGTCTTAAGTACAGATGACGTTTGTCTTTCTTATCTAAAATGTTGGCAGATAGAATTGTCAGATTTCAGATATTGGAATGCTTACATATACATAAAGTATCTGAAAGAAAAGAGCCAGGCCTATATGCAAAAGTCATTTATTTTTCACATATCCCTATGTATGTCACCTTAATATAAGCTTATATATTATTCTTAATAATTGCATACAGGCATGCAACAAAGCTTTCTTATTATGTCATCATGTTGGAATACTTCGAGCATTAGAGAGCTTCTAAGGTCATGGTTTGTAATTAGGGATTTTCAAACTAAGTGATTCATATATGTGTGATCACAGCTCTTAGCATGCAATGACAAACAGTCACAGTCACAACTGAAGCTTCATTTTGATCAGAATTCAAACAAAAGTTTACAGCACCTCACTAGTACTCTTTCCAACAACACAGCCAGAGCTACAAGGACTTTTCCAGTGGTAGCTGGCAATATGAAATCACCTAAGAATTATTTCAGATGGGCATGGTAGCATAGGCCTTTGATCCCAGCACTTGGTAGGCAGAGGTACACTGATCTCCATGAGTCTGAAAACCTGGTCCACACAGTGAGGTCCAGTACAACCAGGTCTCTATATAGTAAGACCCTGTCTTACCCTGAACCCCACAAAAAAATGGAGGTAGTGATGTCTCATCAGTTAAGAGGACCTGAGTTTGGTTCCCAGCTCACTGGGCAATTTACAACTACCTATAATTCTAGATCCAGGGAGGTCCAAGGCCTCTTACCTTCTAGGGCACCCCACTCATGTATGTGTAGCTGCACACAGACACATATACACACATATAATTAAAATAATAAGAATAAATCTTAAGGAAAAGAACTTAATTTGCCTTTTGCCCACAGGAGAGATTATGTACACCTCCTTATTCTGTTTTTATTTGATGCTTACAAAGGTTCCTTATATATTAGGACAAGAAAATCTCAAGATTTTAGGTCATCCACCAAATACACCCTTAAGAAAAAAAAAATCAATGGCCAATACCACATACTAATTCAATATGTGGAATAATTAATCCACAACGTGGTGTAATTCACAATTAATTCATGCATATTTGAACACTAAAAATGCCCTCAGTTTTTAGAAGTTTCAGGAAACAAAAAAATTCTAAAATTTAATCATCAGAGGGACAGACCTATTATTTAAAAATAATTTTAAGGGTAACTATGTAAAGGATTTAGAAAACAAATATATGTTTATATTCATAACTTTCAGCCAATGTGTCCATAGAGAAACATGAAAAATTAATAGGCGGATTGATTTCAAAGTCAATAAAGTTATGAGTTCAAAACCACCTGTTCTGGTTGGGTCTTGCTCTCTTCCTGTATTTGTTCACTTAACACAAAACACATTAGCTCCACCTATGAGCCACAATTCCCCATACATTTACATATGTAAATTATTTCATCTTAAATCATAACACCTATGTAAATTATTTCATCCTAACTCCTATAAAATCTTAATTAATGTAAAAGAATGTTTAGGCGGACAGACTTTTCTAAAGTAAAATAGAAATAGAAGAGATTTATTTCACCTTCACATGGTGTCTTTCTCATGCAGAGTTCAGATTTCCACATTTGAATCCCTTTAAAGGATTTGATATGCAGGAAAAGAAGAGAGGATGCTGGTGAACATTTCATTTCAGACACAGACAGACCACCATAATCCAGACAAAGCAGTGGCCTAAAACCTACCTTTTACTGAGGTGTTTGGTGGAGGGCCTTCCATCCTCAGGTTCCATGGAGGGTCCCCTTGGTTGGCAAAGTCTCTCATCTTGAGATAACTAATTGTAAGTCGGATGATGGATGCCTTGTCGAGCTGGCTGGTGATGGCAGCAGGAAGAGGCAACAACTTGGCCAATTCATAGAACTCAAAATTTTCTTTTCCCCGGCGGGAGCGAGCAGCATCTCTGGATTTCTCCTTTCTCAGTGCTTGTAAACTGAAAACAAAGAGGTAGGAAAGGGTTTAGAACATGTGATTCTAATTTTTAACTTCTATCTCCTTTCCACCCAAAGTAGACCAAATATTAATCTGGAATTGAAGATACATAGTTAGATGAATTTCAAGTAATGTCTATGGTGACTGCTTGTCACAAACACAGTTATAACTAATAAAATCGTGTTTTGCTTGTTACATTTCTGTCTTCCAGCTGTCCAGGCAGTGAGATACAGCCCTTGTTTCTAAGACACAAGGCTTTCAAGTGAGGCACAATGTTATAGCCATAAGCAGTTTCAGTCTCAACTTGTATGGTTGTGTTTCTATGCCTGTTCTCAAGATTTGCTTCATTCAACTTTCATTACCACTAGAAACTTTAACCACCAAAGGAAACACTTTGTAATTTTTGTTTCAGTTATCATCTTGGAGAACAAAGGTAAAAAACCAGCATAAGTCACTTTGGCAGAATAAACAAAGATAATGCTCGAGTGTTCTTAGAACTCTACAAGGATATTCACACTTTCACACTGAAAATATAGATTGTAAAAGATGTTGATAAGACAACACTATAACGTCATACAAGTGGGCCGGTGTTAGCATAGAGATAGAGTCTCAGAAATACTACAGAATGCACTGTCTCCAAAAGTCAAACTTCCTGATAGCATGAGCTTTAGGTTGAAAGATAAGCTCTGTCTGGGTTATTAAAATTTATAGACATTATAGACATATTACTTCACAGAGGAGGCAACAGGTTGGATCCAGAATTTTCCTTTAACTATTCATGTGCATTTCTGTTTGAAGTGTTGCTCACATGGCTGAGAGCAGAATCTGGCACCACCGTATGTGAGAGTCTGGAGGGAAAACTGTCTCCTCTGAGTCACTCTCACTGCTTTGTATCTGATGAGCAATGTATTCAAGCTCAGACCCCAGTGATAACTAACTGGGTTATATGTACAGCATCAAGGAATAATAAAATAACTGGTGACTATCTACATTACTGAACGGAGATGTTTTAAATGTTTAAATCCATATCTTGGATTCCCGTAAAATAAAAAGAGCAACAAGGAAGGATGCAAGGAAGGAAGTCTGGAGAAAGAGATCAAAATGGTTTCAGCAGTATGGCTCCATTTTCCATAAATAAAAAATGAAGAACAACCTGCCAAACCACATTATAGTAGCCATGAATTGCTTACAGTAGAAAAACGCATGCCTTTCATATACCTCAAACACCTTACAGGACATCGGCATAGCTTAAGAAATGCCATGGTAGTTGCTGGGTTAATAGCCCAAGCAGCACATATGCTTATGTGGTTAGTAAATAAATACATACAAATATGCATACATGCATGCATATGTACATATCTTATTCAGTAATAGGTATACATTAGGCGACTAATGCTATCACTTTGAATCATTTAAGTAATGAGCATTTGTCCTGTACTATGATTCAGGTGATAGCTTCAGGCAGAAACATGAGTAACTATAAGGAAAAGTTGTTTTATATTACATACTTCCTAACATCATGATCAGTTTACTAGAATCTATAAATGTTTAATATTGGCTTATTGAAAACTATGTAAATTACAGATACATTAACATAGGGTATAGTGTAGGTATACCCAGGATCCAGGCAAAGATCTCAGACCTGACAAAGATGTCAGGTCTCCTTTTGCATAATACAACTAATTCACCTGGCAACAGCTAGGTGAGCTATGCCTAGGACACATGGATTTTCCGTGTTTGTTTTGTTTTTATTTGGCTTGGTGTTTTTTGTTTTTTCTTTTTCTTTTTTTCTTTCTTTTTTTTTTTTCTCACTACACATGAGCAGGGGATGGTGCAGTGCTTGGAGTTTTCTTTGCTGTTTCTCTGATAACTAAATACAACTCTAGAAGGAGGGTTAAACTGATATTTTCTTGTTGCAGTAAGTGCCTATGACTAAATTCTAGAGCAGGAATTTTAGGACCTTTAAGGTTAAGGAAGGGACTTTTAGTAAGAAAAGAGAATCAGAGAACATAAGGCCAACAACCCCAACAAAGAGATAACACATGAGTTCAGCTTGCCATTCCTGTTGCCAGATTTCCAGTGTTGCTGCCATTTCTAGATTAAAAAAGAAAAGAGTCTAAATTTTTTAAACAAAAGTTTCAAATTTTAATACATTAACTAATTAAAGTTTCTTTTGTTTAACTGTGCATGACAATAAAGCACGTTATGGTCAATTTTGGATCAGTGACTCATTTTACAACTGGGCTATAACTGGGGAGGCCAATTTGGAAGGCAGTTTTACATGGATGTTATGTGTAATTTTCCTTGTCACCTAAATGATCATAAATGAATTCATTCATTATCTAATTAATATTCCTAATATTTACACTAGAAATTTCTCCATGCAACTAAAGCAAAGTGGATGATTAAGCAATTATTCTGAAATTGATATTAATGAATAGGCTTGTCAATAAACCATGGGGAAAAATTAATCCTCATGAGGGCTGAGGATGCTAGGAGAAGGGGGAATGAACAGGGAGAGGTTGATGGATGGGCACACTAAGTTAAAGTTGGCTAGGAATGAAGAATACAGCAGCAGGGTGCAAAGGCATGGTGTGGTAATTGTATACAGCCACAAAGTGCTGTGCAAGAAAAAAACTGGAAGAAAGCATTTTGAAAGATTCCATCATAAAGAAATGATGTTGTTTTAAAGAGATTAATGTTTAATCTGATTTAAATGTTATACAATCCCTACATGTGTTGAATATTATCCATGGTACCTATAAATACATATGAATTTAATACTTTGTCTAGGTTACAATAAAAATAAGCAAAATGTTAAAACATAATTCAATTAAAACAGTAAAAGAAAATGTTATCAGGAGAAGCAAACTGCAAGACTGTATGTAAGACCAACTAGTAGCTTCCAATGGTTTGATTGGGACACAATTTTTGCTCCTCAGGGAAGGAGAATAGATACTGACATCTATTAACACTTTGCCTAAATATACTTCACTTACATTTCCATGTCAGCACTGAGCAATGTTACTAACACATACATGCATGCACGCACATGCACACACACACACACACACACACACACACACACACTCATAAGCACCTACAGTACATCCCTCTTCTCTTTGCCATCTTCTTACACTACATCCTCAACTCTAACACACAATAGACACCTCTACTGAAGTCATGTTCTTGGCCATTATCTTAATAATATAGGGTTTCCATGACTCCCTCATCACATCATTATGCATACACCATAGTTCAGAAGAGTTTCACAATGACAGCACTGTGTCTATAATAAGTAGTAATTGGTTTTGAGGGCAACAGCAATAAAATACAGTCAAAGGATTATAATGGCTGTTGAGACTCTGGTATAATAGATGAAACTAAAGATCTTAAGACAATAACACAGCTTGCGGATTAATCCTCTGCTCAGCTTTATGAAGTAGAGCCTTGCTGTAATCAGTTCTCAAATTGAATTAAGGACCATGTTAAAACCAAAAATAAACTTTGTTTCTATATATTTTGTTCTAGACAAAACATTTGGACTGCATTTCTAAAACACAAAAGCAGCATATATTGGTTGGGTAGGAGTAAAATACCACAGTGCCTATATCTCCCATCAAAAATATGACAAAACTTCTGATCCATAATTATTGGCTTCCTGGATTTAGACATCCCAGAACTCTATTGTGCTCAGTTTGGATTCTGGACAGAAGAAACAGCCCATTAATCCTCGGCAAAGACTGTGACAATATCAACTCTCTCTGGTGACTGCCCCATCCTCTGCAGCAAAGAAGATCACCACTAGCAAATAACAAGATCAACAAATAAGTTCTAAAGACATCATTTTTCTATATACATTTGATATTACCAAATATCATACACAAGGTTATATTTCTGTGTTAATTTTTCAAGAGATAAGTAAGTGATTTTCAGATATTCAAATGGTTCCAATCACCCCAACTGAGGGCAATATTAAGCAAACATCTACAGTTCCTATTAGAAGAAGAAGAAATGTTCAGCCAAAATATTTGGTATTAATCCTTGCTCTGGTACTTATTAACTATGTAAAGCTTACTTTAATACCTTGGATTTTCTTATCTGTAAAAGAGGATGATATCACTAAGTACATTTGTTATTATTTGTTAGAAATAATGTTTTAATGAAATGCTTATAGTCACTGTATAATCATGTGATGGTAGACTAACTGAATTTCACATGGACAGTTTGATTCTTTGAATGTCTACAATGCTCATTTACAATGGAGATGATCATTTCACTAACATGGGTAAAACAATACCCTTATTGCTGCTACTGAGCTTTCTTTTCTGTATAATATTTATTGCCCTTAGGTCTTATTCATCATATGCCACAGGTATACTTATACATATACAAATAATAATGTAAACTTGAATGTTTGTAAAAAAATTCTAGATAGGAGATGAGTAGCCATTTTCAGTACACTCAAAGATGGGACTCAGCTGCAGATAATATTGCTCATATATAAAAATGAATACATGATAAATATGAAGAGAATAGATTAGTCAGGAAGATAGAAAAGTATGTGCACAAAAACTTAAACGGTGACAGGCATTTTGGTAATTTTAAGTTATAAAGAGCACATAAGTTCTCTTAGAAGGAAGACTGTCTTTCAAAATCTCCTCCAAAGTTCACTAATCTGAATGTTCTATTGAGGTCAAATCCAGGACCGTGGAGAGCTCATACAACCAGGCAGGACTCTCCCCCTCAGGTCCTCACCAAGAGTCAAGTCACACTGAGAGACTATTTAATACTGAATCTGAGGAAATAGAAGAACCAAGTCACAATTAAAGAAAGGGCATTGTCAGTTTCCTGACACATGGAACTAGCTATGAGTATCAATCACTTATTGGGCTTGTCCATTACAGGGAAAGATGCAACTCTGAACTGGTTACTCATTAAATTATAAAAAGCAATATCCCTTGAGGATGATCAACATTAGACTTGCAAAATTGATTCCTTTTGGTTTGGAAGTCATTACAACGGTAAAAATTATTACTGGATGAAAACAACTGTAGAGAGCAACAACTAGAACAACAACAAAGTATATGCAACAGTCACAGAAGAGCAATAGGGAAACAAAATAAACGAACAATATCTTCTTCTGCAGTGGTCTGTTCAGAGACATGCCCTTACAAACTAGGATGAACCTAGGTGGGAAAAGGGACAGGGAGAGGAAGAGGGGAACATGAAAAGGTATTGGGGGGTACAGGTGTGAAGCCCTGAGAGCCAGCACAAAGAATGGAAACGGGTATCCTTGGGAGGTGGAGGGATCCTCTAGAATGTACCAGAGACCTGGGAGGTGAGATATGCTCAGGATTCAAAGAGAGGGACCTTAGATGAAATGCCAAACACTGGAGAGAGGGAACTTGTAGAGTCTACCTCCAATAGAAAGACAGAGCATCAATTGGAGCAATAAAATTTCCATTCCACAGTCAAAAATTCTGACCCAGAATTGTTCCTGTCTGAAAGAACTGCAGGGACAGAAATGGAGAAGAGACTGAAGGAAGGGAGGTCCAATGGCTGGCCCAACTTGGGATCCAGCTCAAGGGGAGGCTCCAAGACCTGACACTATTACTGATGCTATTGTGTGCTTACAAACAGGAGGCTACCATGACTGCCCTCCGAGAGGCCCAACAAGCAGCTGAAAGAGTCAGATGCAGATACTTACACCCAACCAATGGACAGAAGCTGGGAACTCCTGTGGTTGAATTAGGGAAAAGCTGGAAGAAGCTGAGAAGGAGGGTGATCCTAGAGGAAGACCAGGAGTCTCAACTAACTCTGACCCCTGAGATCTCTCAGACACTGAGCCACCAACCAGGCAGCATACACTAGCTGATATGAGGCCCCCAATACATATACAGCAGAGGACTTCCTGTGAGAGAAGATGCACCTAACCTTCGGAGACTAGAGGCCCCAGGGAGTGGGGATGTCTGGTGGGGTGGGAGTGGGGGGTGGGGACATCCTCTTGGAGATGGGGGAGGAAGAATTGGATTAGGAACAGTTAGAGAGTGGAATGGGAGGGGGATAATGACTTAACAACAACAACAACAACAATAATCAAGCTAAAAATATATTTTGTAATATAAACATTTTGATTAATTTCCCTTTGCTATTGATGTTATCCGTTCAATGTTGTCCCTCTCCATGGATACCTCACCACTAAGTCTCAGTTTGAATACTTTGTGGGAAAGTTTTACAATCTAACATGTAGTCTTTTGGAAGGACTATGGCAGGGTTTGGTTATCCCACTGTAGGGGAAGAAGGGAGGGGTGGGAAAGCTTTACATTTTGCCTTTTTAAGGCACTTCTAAAGGAGCCAGGCAGGCAAGATTTTATGGATTTTCCTACTTGCTTTGCTTAGGTGGACCCAGAACTACAGATTCCTATTTATCAATTAATCTGCCATGCAGCCTCAAAGGAAGAAGGTAGACCTGTATTAAAAATGCAGCCATCAAAAATTCATCAAAGGCTTCAGCATTTTAACTCATGAACCTTTGAACACCTGCACACTTGTCAGATCTCTGGTCATAGTTAATGGTAAAGTCTACAGTTACTCCAGTACCTACACTTGCCCTGACATGATCTGAATGAGAAGGCCTTTCAAGAAAAATATACAACAAAGACCCCATAAGCACACTGGTCCGTCCTTCATTACATTTAGTAAAACAGCCCTCCCCACACTGACATCACACAGAATTCAAAGTCAATCAAATTAGTTTGTCGCAGAATAAGTTCTTTCGGGTGTATTTTTAGAATAAATGTAAACACAAGGTAGTATCATTGAGAAATGGATAGGCAACTATTACCTGGTGGGAGTGCGAACAACAAAGCTCACAAATGAAAGTGTTATAAAGCTCATGAGAAGGTAATCATTTCAGAAATCTTCATTTAGTACATGAAACAAGCAGGGTAGTCTATACTAGATGTTAAAACTGGAACCTTTCAAGTTCAAGGTAAGAACTCTGCTGCTTAACTAATGCACTGCTCATAGCTGTCATCATTAATTTACGTTAGCCTCTGTAAACATCAGGAGTATAATAGGCCAATTTCACAACTAAATATAGATGCACATTTTGCCCTTATATAAATGGCAGATTGCCACTGTAGATCATCGCCGCAGCCACACGTCAGTAGAGATGCAGTGTTTGATGGTCTGATGCGCACACAATATATGAAACCAGTTGTAATGGTTGTTTGGAAGCAAAGTGTAACAGCAGCAAGATTTCATTTGTTCCACAAACTCAGGATATATTAAGCTTGGCTGACAAAGACTGTTGGATGTGCTAAATCAGTTTGACCTTCACTCCTGCTTTATTTTTCAAATTTAACATGTGACATGACCACCATGTTCTCATATGTAAGAAAATATTGAAACTGATTGTTTTTAAACAGCGTCAAAAAAAAAAAAGTGATTGCTAAAGTTTGATAAAGTATCAAAACCAAGAGGCATGCTTCTAGTTTTTAAGCTAAGGCATATTCTGATGGGATCATTGTGACCCTTTGGACTTGAGGCAAAGTAGATCAGATGAGTAATTAAAGCCATTCACCGGAATGCCTCCCATCATCTTTAGAAAATGTCTTGTGTATGTTTGAACTTAATAATTAAATTAATTGGTTTTAGCCAATGAGCATTTTTCATTCTTACCACTTTCAATAAGAGGCTCTCACTCCAGAATGAGTCGTTAGAACAGTAATAAAGAAAGCTGATCAGTCTGCCCAGCCCCTTTCAACCAGTGTTCACCTTGGTTCAAATAACCCTTGAATGAACCACAGCAAGACCGAGCTATTCATCGTGTGCTTAGTTGTGTGCCCAAAGACTCATGAATCAAAGTGTTTTGTTCTTCGTTTTTTATCCTACAACTTCAACATACACAACTGTCAGTTTCACAATAATGGGGGGAAAACCTGCAGCTTTATCAAGTAATTCCTCTCCACCCAATAAATAGCACTTTACCTTGGGGCAGCTTGTATATTTCACACCTTAAATTTCTATTTACCAAATCAGCTAATCACCTCACAATTGAACTCAGAACAACAACAAAAAAAATTATCAATTAAAGTGGTTGAAACTCCTGCAAATTATCATTTAGGGATGAAGTAATTGCTTTCATCAGGGCAGAAAAGCCCGCCAGAACAGAAATGTCACTTTAGATTAGTGTTCTCACTCCTGAAGCTATGGATGACACAGCTGATATAAGACTAAATGCCAAGACCAATCAATTGCTTTTGTGGCTCTGCTCTGAGCTGCTGTAAAAGGGGCCATTTTCCAGGATCTACTCTTCATTATAGTAAATGCTATCTCCTTGGTAACATAATTCCATTTCTCATAAATTCTGTCTAAGAGCATTGTCCTAACAATAGATGTTTGTAGAAAAGAATGCTGTTGGTTTAATGCACAGAATTAAGTGTGAATGGCTGTCAAACCGCTATAGTTTACTAGTTCTTAAACATAAATTGAAGTCCTACATTGAAAAGAATTCTTGGGAGAAATGAATGTCCTGAACAAGAGGAAGATACTATATTTGAAGGCCCTGTGCACTGTTGTAGGATTTTGACCATTCAAGTATTTATCTGCCCTGTACATTAAGCCCAGCAGTTCACAGTGGTGGTTGAGAAACACTTAACTTATTTTCCCAGCTGTGTGGTTTGCAAATGTGAAACCTCAAAAGTAAATATGAACTCATTAGGCCACTGCATGTGTTTTGTGAATAGCCACAACTGTGTTTAGAGAAGAAAAAAAGAAAGAAAAGAGAGAGAGAGAGAGAAAGAGAGAGAGAGAGAGAGAGAGAAAGAGAGAGAGAGAAAGCAGATCTTAATTGCTATTGTTCACCCCCTGAAGTTCCAAGGATCTGGATTGCAGGCTCCAATTAAAAGGAAATTGAAGTTGGTAATGTAGTGAGAAAGCAGCAATTCCCAGTACTGTTCTCCTCAGGCCTGAAGTTTAGAAAGAGATTCAGGATCACGGGTCTGTACCCAACATAGGATAAAGTCTCTGTCTGCCTGGTGAGCACACATGTGTCACTTCCATTAACCGTAACAGGAGGCGTGAGCACACATTGAGAGGATGCTGCTCCAAATATTTGAAAGGTGCTTCCTTCGGATCTCTGCTGAAAGGCAAAGAGAGAAGCTAAGGTGGCCACCACCTTTGGCTGAAGAGCCTGTCTTGGCCCCACAAATGGGAGTGCTGGCATTTCTAGTTCTCCAATAATGTTAATGGCAAGACAGGAGACATATTATTGTATGCTTCTTCCAAGTATCCATTCCTATCAGAGAACAGCACGGAACTTAATGCAGTCAGAAACATTAACAGGTTTCAACAGTTACTACATTGCACCCAGTTTTGAAGTGTTTAAAAAAAAGAAAAAGATATCTTCCTGGTTACAGTTATCAGCAGGGAGAAGTTAGCGAGTGTCAGTCACTAAGGATGGGAGGTGACTCACAGACCCATCCAATACTGAATCAGAGCTGCTTTCAATCATGAGTCCAGTCTATTTTGTTGCAGGTGGGATGGGGGTAGGCAGGAGTTTGTATTGTCTTCCATCCCTAAAACCAGGGAGTCATTTTGGCTCTGGTAGGACCTTCTTCGGATGCTGGACTTCTTGTGTTCCACATGGGAAAACCCTAGATAAACCAGGATAGTGGATTCCTACCATCAGGATTCAAAGTGTGTGTGTGTGTGGGGGGGGGGAGTGGCTTCCACAAGGTGACCCCTGGTGAAGAGCACAAGCTCATCATTATCACCAGAGCATCACCATGCCACTGCAGGCGTAAGACGCCATGATTTTTTTTTCTTTTGAACTTTTGAACACTGATAAAGCTGGATTTAATTTACAATCACCTGTAGAGATTCCATAGTAATTGTTACAAAAACTTAATTCTTTAATGAAATATCCAACAAAATCCCCACTTTCAGGCTTCCGGTGGTGCTATTAATTGCTTCAAATCACAAACTCCATGGCTTTGGAATTCAAACTCAAAAATGACCTTTTTTTTCTTTTTTTTTTTTTTTTTTTAATAAAGGGAAAATTTACTTTTTATTTCAATTTTCTTCAAGTGTGATTTCAAGCACTTGAAAGCACAACTTAGTGAAAAAGCTGTTTAAACCTTTCAAGTCTGCTATGGCTCACTCGGAAAACAGCAAGCATGCTTTGACAAGTCTGAAGATATTTAAGTGTGAAAATAAAGTTATGATCATGTGACCACCACACCGATCCCAGGCCTCTCTATCGTTAAGGAAGATGTCTGTATACTTTAACTGTCTCATTCCTTTGGAAGAGGACACAGCAGAGGACAGCAGAAGAAAGGGACCACCTTTTCTTTCCTTTTCTTGTTTTTTTTGTTTTGTTTTGTTTTGTTTTTGTTTTTGTTTTGATTTTGCTCCAATGATTTTTTTATTTATCTATTTGTATTGGTTATTTTAGTTATTTACAAACCTCCTATCCCATACCCCTCCCCCCTGCTTCTATGAGGGTGCTCCCCTCCTCACTCCAGCCTTCCCCTACTCTGAGGCATCGAGCCTCCATAGGACCAAGGGCCTCCCCTCCCACTGATGCCAGATAAGGCCATCCTCTGCTACATGTACAGCTGGAGCCATGGGTCCCTCCGTGTCTTTAAGCACTACAGTCACTAAGAAGTACAACAGCCTGTAGTGACTGTATATGCTATTTCTTATTTTCTGTTTGGTGGTAGGGGTGTGTGCATGGATAATTGCATATAGATGTATGCATGTGTGGGCATCTACACACAGAGGCCAGTGATAAACACTGGATGTTTTTCTCAATTGCTCCTCATTATATTTTTTGATACAGGATCTCTCACCAAAATCAAAGCTCATCAATTTGTATAGGTTGAATGGCCCAGCATGCCCCAGGAAGATTATTTTTCCCCAGCACTAGGGGTATAGCCATAAGTCCTTGTAACCCACCTTTATGTGGATCCTGGGGACCCAAACTCAACTGAGCAATCTCACTGGCTCGGGAAAAACTTAAAAAAAAAAAAAAACCAAAAATCTATTTACTTCATTTTTCATCTGGATTCTAAAAGCACTGTATTGTTGCCAGGATTAGAAATTAATTTTTGGAATAATTTGTCAAATAGATATTCAAATGCTTAAAAGTCCAGCCAATTTGAAGATCACTTCACAAAAATTGTTAAGAAAAAGTAACCAATTGAACAAATATATTTCTAATATATTGGGAAATATATTTACGGTAGATGATAAAGGTAAGTTCTAAAGAACATATCTAGGAAATCATAAAACTGAAGCTGTGTATCCACACCTGCATAGACAGAAAAAAAAAATATACCCAAATCTAGGTAAACTTCCACTAGCCGAAATATTAAAACTGTCTAATCCTACATGATAAGATCAGATGGGTAGGAACAAAATGTTTGTTATCACTTAGATCAACAGACATGGTTTACACAGTTATTTAGTGTGTGTGGGTGTGTGTGTGTGTGGGGGGGTGGGGGTGTGTGTGTGTGCATGCATTACTGAACTCAAGTTGTCAGATTTGTCAACTGGCAACTTCACTTGCCGAGCCATCTCACTGGTCATCTATAGACCTATATATTCTTATATAGTTTTTTAAAAACAAATCAAAGCATAGTTTACTGAAGTCAAAGATGAGAATGAGGTATACCTGGATGCCAAAAGTTAGCCGTTGCTTACTAAATGCCATCAAACGC
>JADRCD010218091.1:0-12915 GCA_019843815.1 Montemys delectorum | reverse complement strand
CCGTGTTTAAAGTTGCAGCATGGAGACTCAACAGGTAGTTGCTTAAGTTGGAATTAACGTTCCCTTATGAGCTCTGTTGAGCAGTTGCCAGCCATACTTCCCTTCCTTCCCATCGTGGTTTTGATGAAAGGATACTTTGAAAGAATTAGCCATTTGCAGTGTCTTCTTAAAAGAGAAATGTCCTATTTTGAATTCTTGTGACATCCTGGCTTGTGCCTTACCAACTTAATTTGTACTAACATCACCATGTTTGTCCAGAGGTTGTCCATCCATCCGTCAGTCATTCCTTCCTTCCTTTCTTTCTTTCTTAAAAATAAATATAACTTTTCTTTGTCTGTATTTCATGTGCATTAGTATTTTGCCTACACATATGTCTGTGTGAGGGTATCATATCCCCTGGAATCGGAGTTACACAGACAGCTGGGAGCTGCCACATGGGTGCTAGGAACTGAACCCGGGTCCTCTGAAAGAGCAGCTAGTGCTCTTAACCACCATCTTTCCAGCCCCAAGGTCATATTTTTTCAGGAATATTAATAGTTCCCACTAAAGTAAGTGGCAGATGGATTTTAATTTTGATAACATTTTAGGACATTAAATTTGAAAATGTAAAAATAAACTATATTTAATCCCCACTAAACTATTGATCTGCCAACATGTTTCTATTTATAGAAATATGTTGAAAGGTGTATTCATTTTGTGTTAATATCATATATATTTTCATAAAAAAGTTTGTTGCTTAAAACTAAATGTAAGCATGTCTTTCCTTGTAGGTATAAGCGAGTCTTTTCAGTTGGAACCCATGCAGTTACTACATATAATCCCAATACCTTAGAAGTAACAAATCAGGTAATTTTAATAGAAGTTGTTGAGAGTTTACGTGAATCTTTAAAAGTCAAGATTGCAGCCTGTCTCACCTGCTGAAATCAGCAGTTCAGAAGAGAAATGCCATTCTGAGGATGAATGTGTATATGTGACGCCTTGTGTTCAGGACTAGAAGTAAAGAAGTAAGTTGTGTGTGTGAGGGCACGGCATTCCCTTTCTAGGATCTCGAGGGAATGACTTTCACATGTTACTATTTCTAGCCATCTCCTCTATAAAATTAAAATCAGTTCCTTTCTAAGGTTGTTACTATTAATCAAGCATATTAGTTATGTCACAAGTATTATTGTTCACAGACTTTCTAAACTAGAATTACTTGTTTGTAAAGGCAAGACTGATTGAACATGAATAAGTAGGCATGCTTGAATATAGTCCAGTTTTTAATTCTAAATTAGGCATGTTTTGTAGATTGTCTTTCTTAACGAGTACAATCATGAAATGTTACTCTCTAATTCTTTTCACTTACTTAAGTTGCTTTATATTAACAGTACTATCATAGTATAGATCTTTTTGTTATTGTTTCTGATAATTAAAAGCCTTTTAGAGAACTTAAATTGTAGAATTGCTGTAGGTGCTGCTCCTCACTCCTCAAACTGCAGTGTTTGTAAACTGTTGTTCCTTTAAGCAGAGAATATGGAATGCAAGAGATGAAAGCAAACGGTGCGCCTTATTACCTCAGAGCAAAAGCTAAAGGCTTCCTTCTTTTTGCCAGTGGCCTTATGGAGACATTTGCAGCATCAGCCCTGTTGGGAA
Source organism: Montemys delectorum (assembly GCA_019843815.1). Taxonomy (NCBI): domain Eukaryota; kingdom Metazoa; phylum Chordata; class Mammalia; order Rodentia; family Muridae; genus Montemys; species Montemys delectorum. The sequence continues at coordinate 11,283 of JADRCD010218091.1, read as the reverse complement.
AGGACAAGGAACAGAGTTCAACCTCACATTTCGTAAAGGCAGTGGGAAAAAGTCAGAAACGTTGAAGTTTTCTACAGAGCACAGAACAGAGCTGCTTACAGAAGCTTTGGTGAGAAGACCCTTGCCACAAACCCGGTCTCTCTTCTGAAAATGAAGTGGCTGCCTAAGTCTAGATACTGAGTTCTGCCCCTGTGCCCACTCCTCTGCTTTATGTTGACCTTTAACTTGATACTGAAACCTTTTCTTTCCCATTAAAAACAAAAACAAAAAACAAAAGCAGGAAATCCTTTATATTTAAGTATATTAGTCTTTTCAAATGTATATGCAGGATGAAGCATTGTCTTTTTAATCTGTTTTGTTCAGCAATAAAACCTCACAGTCTTTACTAAATATCGTTAAACTATGCATTTCATAACTTTAGTATCCTAATCACTGAGGTATAGCTTTACCTGGTTTGGGTGGAAAAGGCTGGCTCAGGAGCCTTCCTTACCAGTCTGTCCTCACAAACTGTGCTTGTGTTTTCTTTCAGAGATTTAGAACTGACTTTGCAGAGGGAAAAATCACAGGAAGGGTAAGATTTGGCATTTATTGGTGTGCATTCTATTGCCTTCATTGTTGAAATCATTCCATAATCTGTGCATTCCTGTTACAGTAAACAAAAGGAAACACAACCTTAATGCCTCTCAACAGGAGAAAGACACGAATGTGGTTTAACAGGAACCATCAAATATCGAGAAACAGATTTCAGACTTATTTTTGTCAGATAAGAAAAAAATTATTCTCTAAAAACCCAGAGCATTAAAAATGGTGTAGAGGCTAGAGAGCTAGCTCGCTCAGCAGTGGAGAACACCCATTGTTCTTGCCAAGGACTGGAGTTCTTGGTTCCCAGCCTTGCATAGCAGTGTACAACCATCCAAAGCCCCAGTTCCAGGTTCCAAGGGATCAAATAACCCACACACGTGGGACACAGGCTTGTGTGCAAGCACGGGGCTCGTGCACGCAAAGAAAATAAATCTACAAGCAGTGCAGCCATTCAGGTGCTTCTTAGAGTCCTTGGCAAAGAGTGGCAGTCCTGGAAGTCTTGGGGCAGTTTGCTTTGTGGAAGGTTTGAGGTTTGGGAGGATGGTGCTGTCTTTCTGCATGCTCCCACATTGAGTCTGGTTTGTATAAAAGCCCAGCGTAGTACTAGCAGCTTTGAGAAAAACCATATTGCTTAGTGGAGTCCTGACTTTCCCAGCCAGGCCTCTCCATTAAACCAGAGACTTCCAGGGAGTGGGGATGGGAGGACTTTTGGGTTTTCTCATGATACATCACGGTTGTGCATGGGTTTTAGCATTATTTACACTTCTTTTCCCTGGCACTGGCCTTCTCCGCCACCGAGCTCCAGCTGCAATCATCAGGTTTTAAAGTTTGAAACTGAGACAAAGGCCTAATTAAGTTGTTCACAGATGGCCTTGAACTTCCTCAGTAGCCCAAGCAGATGATCTCCCTCCTCAGCCTTCCAAGTAATGGGGAGCACAGACTTGCACCACAGCATGGCTGTTTCTCCTTTTATAATGGGAAAGAAAGCCTTCTATTCTAGCACCGGTGGAAACTATATCTCTTGCTAAAGTTTTAGGAAGTGGGCTCTGATATGCTCATAGACATAGACATAGTCTGACAGGCCCTCTCCTGTCAAAGTCCTGCCTCCCTATGGGCTTTGCTCATTTTACTGTTCGTCCTTGGCTGGTTGCCCAGGAGCCATTTCAGATAGTTCACAGCAGCTAACAAGCTGCTTGTCTAGTGTCATTGAGGAGCTTCTGTTGGGCGTCTGTAAGTCACAACTTGATGTGCCTATTGGAATTATCTCAGGTGAGTTTTCTGTGACTCTGGATGACATCTGCCTCCAAAACTCAGCAGTTTCATCTGTGAGCTCCCTTTTGTATTGGTTGAGGTAGAAACAGTATTAGCAGAGGCTATGACACCTGCCCCTTTCCAGAGTATAAGTTGAATTTGGTCATGAGTCCTGTATCACCTTTGATACACTCCAAATTATGGTCTTTCAAACTCTCCTAGGCTTGGCCTCAACAATAGTTCTTAGAGATAATGATACATTTCCATCAGCAGATGCTATCAGCTGAGAGAAAAGGAGACTATCCTGTAGAGTGAGTTTGGGTGTTTTGGCAAGCCTAATTGAAAAGCACCATTGTGCTGGGAAGATGTCTGAGTGGATAAAAGTACTTGCTGTGCAAGTCCTAGGACCTGAATTCAGAACCCTTCTCTCCCACCAATACGTGACAAGCCAGGTGTGTGTCAGCACTAGGAGGTAAAGACAGGGCCTTCTTGGAGATTTCTGGCCAGCCAGGTTCATTGAGAGACCCTGTCACAATTAGGTAGACAGAGAAAAAAAAGCCAGCCAATGTTGATCTCTTGCCTCCACATGCATGTACACAAGCACACACACTTGCACATGAAGCTATCAAGCATATGAATGCAGACACAAGAAAAGACAAACACCACCATATTTGGCATTCTCTTCCTGCCCTTCCTGCTGGAGAGGTATGGCGTTGATCTGCCCTCTGTCAACCATCACCAGGGCCCTGATTGTCTTCTTGAGTGATGTAGACACTTTTATCTTTTCTACAGAGTTCTTTCTATGAAACTATAGATCAGTATGCTGAGGCCACGGGTGTGAGCTGGGCCCATGAAGGTCATTGTTGAGTTATCAGATGTCAGAGCAATCAATATTCATGACGGCAGTGCCCTGCTTCTTGCTGAACACCTGTAAGACAATTTCTCTTGGTGTCAAAAAATAGTGTTTGTGAGCAACCAAGCAGCTCATCTTTCCTTTAAGAATGGTGCACTGCATTCTTCATACAGGGTAGGAACTCTGGTGTGTCAGAGTGTAGAGGAGGATATTCATTTTACAGCTTGCAAGTTGTTCTCCCTTTCTCTGTCTCCCACTTCATCTCTTTTACATTTGTTTTCTTCTGTGTCATGTCATTTTCCTTAGTAACCTTCATTAAATCTTTTCTGAAAGATGAGACTAGAAGTGGGAGAAGGAGAACCACAAAAATGGTGTTGAAACATGTCTAAGACATTACATGCTGGTTAAATAATAGAAACTTAAAAAGAAAAAACTGAAGAGTAAAATGTTGATCGTGTGATGCCCGGCTAGTCTGCTTTGCAAAGGGATCTCATCATCCCTCCCCAGGGTGCCGTGCTTGCTAGCATGACCAGAACTCAAAAATAACCTTTCAGTTACCATTAAGAAATCATACCACTGGTAAAACTTTGGCTTCAGAAATTTTGGGGGGTATAGATAAATTGTTATGTTTATGTACTGGGAGAACACAAAGTCTTTAAATTTAATACTATGACTTTTCCAGAAATTCAACTTAATCAAGTTGAAATCCTTTTCCTTAGAAAACTCACTCAGAATACATTTATCTATTTAATGTTTCCTTTTGGGGCATGGCTGTATATTATGTGTGATTTTAGGGCCTCCTTTTGGGGATGGGGCTTTATGCTATGTATGGGTTATTGCTTGGTTTATTTTGTTTGTTTTGTATTTTTCAGCTCTGTTTGATTTTTGAAACAGGGTCTGGCTCTGTTGCTCCTGTTGCCCTGGAACTCCTGGGCCCAAGCAATCCTCCTGCCTCATCTCCTGAGTGTCTGGCACCATAGGCACATGTTTTTGCCAGCTGGATTTCCTCTTGTTTCCTCTTTCTACTTAGAGGGTAGTTTTAAATTCTTTCACAACATACTATAAACTTAAGTCTGTGCTAATTAAGAAAGAATATAGTATTCTCAGTTAGTGTGAACATTCTTAATGAAATCAACAGCCCTACACTCTTCCCTGTCTCCCTAGCTAAGTTTCCCAACCTGATAGTTTGTCTAGAAGCTGCTAAAACTTGAGTGCTTAGATTGTTGGTCCTTTCAGCAGTGACTACACGGTCAGTGTAGCTATTTTGATGACATGCTTAAAATTGAATCTGAAGGTATTGTTGTGCTTCTCTCTAGAGATATAACTGCTATAAGCATCACTGGAGTGATGCAAGGAAGCCTGTGATTTTGGAAGTAACTCCTGGAGGCTTTGACCAGATAAATCCTGTAACCAACAGAGTGCTGTGTTCCTATGACTACAGGAACATTGAAGGCTTCATAGATCTCTCTGATTATCAGGGAGGATTTTGTATACTCTATGGAGGATTTAGTAGATTGGTAAGTAGTTTTCGTAAAAAGACATTTTCGAACGGAGTCTGGAAAGATAGCTCAGCCAGTGAAGTACCTGAGGACCTGAGATAGATCTCCAGAGAGCAGCTTAAAAATAGTAGCTGGGTGTGGTGGTCCATCTGTCCCAGCACTGGAGGGACAGACAGGCTGGGGCTTAAGAAGCAGACTGTGTCTGAGGAGAAGCACGTGAGGTTGTCCTCTGGCCTCCACACAAACTTAGAACAGTTTGAAGAAAGTGCTGTTTGCACACTTGACTGTGTGGGTGTCTTCTGGGAGGAAGTGTGGGTAGGAGTCTGGCAGGCTGTGGTGTCACAGATACCTAAGGTTAGTCCCTTTGCTGTCTCTAAAATGAAGAGAATAATATGCCCATTATGTAGAATATGTGTGTGCACATGAGCACGTGTACCTGTCCGCTGACTTGGTGAGGTAATTTATATAAGATGCTTCACACTGTACAATACTGAGTAGCATTCCATAAATGGTGCTGGAGTTTTTACCAGCATCATCTCATACCCAAAAGTTTCTAAGCTTTCTTTGAAAAAAATGTAATTTAGAAATCTTAGTCTGGAGCCAGCAGCATGGGTTTGGTTTTTTGTTTGTTTGTTTGTTTGTTTGTTTTGTGTGTGTGTTTTTGTTTTGTTTTGTTTTTGAGTTTTGAGTTAATAGGAAAAGGGGAGATACCAGACACTGGGTAAGATGCTGAAATCCTGCTTATTACACAGTGGTGTGGGTAGGATCATCTTTGTAGAGAGTTCCTTTCCTTGATAAAATTTAAGCTGGCAGCCTCACATGTAAGCACTAGTACCTATAATCGGAAAGACCAACCTACACATTTTCTTGACAGTCTTAGTTCTTGTAGCCATCTCAGTGTCCAGGAAACATGTTCCCAATATTTAGAGTTCTGTGGATACAATACTTCAGGGAGCAGAGCAGAAGCAGTACAGATCACCTAGATGCATGTGATGGTAAATGATAGCCAAAGGAGAGCAAACACAGCGATGGACATGCAGACAATCTCATTTATAACATGCAGTTTGCTCTCAGCCCTTTCTGCCTCACACTTTCTGTGTTGATGGAAACCATCCTAGTTGCCTTCATCTGGAACACACAGGGTAGATATTTTCTTACATCTGAGTATAGACAAAAAACATGAAAGCCCAAAGGGGAGAAAAAAAAATAACTTAAGGTCTCCTGTCCAAATGCTGCCTCCTCTCTGAACTGCAGATCTTTGCTGTGATTGACCTCTTGGTGGGAAGTGTGCCTAATTCAGTCATGTGACAGCCTGTCACAGTTACTCAGCCAAGCCATATGGTGGAGCAATATCTGTTAGGACATTCCCTTTATTGCCAGCACGTTTTATTGCTTAATGATAGGAAGAAGAGTTCATGTAAGTTATCTCTCTCCTAAGTACAGTTAGCTCAACATCCGTGGTTTCTCCATCCAGGCATCAACCAACTGGGGATCAGAATATTAAGGAAAAGTTTGTACCTGCACTAAACATTGATAGAACTTTGCAGTGGCCATCCCCTAAACAATACAGCACACTAATGTAGTGTAACACTTGTACTCAGTATTGTAAGAATTCAGAGATGGTTTCAAGTGTACAGAGGACATACAGATCACATGTAAGCCCTGTACTACTTCAGGGACTTCAGCATCTGCAGATACAGAGATCCTGGACCCAGATCATCACATCACATACTGAGGGATAACACTGAATTGTTCTATATAGTTTTGTAAAAGCTGCTAACCAAAATGAGTCATTCATTGCAAATGTAATACCATAACAGATTTAGTTAGCCGTTGTTTAATTCTTTTGTGTCTATGGTAACTGCTCAGTTGGTAGGAATAAAATCATGTTTATAAATGTGATCTGACCAGGGTTTCTTTGTTTCTCTGGCCAAAACAAAAATCTTAGTTGGTCATTTCCACCTTGCCCCGTGCAATGAATCTAATGCAATTCTGGTCTCCAGGCACCCAGTGCAGATCTTTTTCCTTAGCTGTGTAGCACAGCATTGACTGTTGGTTTGTAGCAACTGTGCCTAATGATTATAAACATTCAAATATTCTTTAACATAATTTTGCAAGAAAACCACTGTCTAAAATAGTTCAACCCAGAGCTACCTTGATTGAAATGAAATGCTACCCTACAATGCCCACTTCATAGGCTTGGGGTTCTTCCTTGGAAGGTGGCATGCTGTTTGGTACAAGTGGTGATTGGTAACCAGACTCTGAGCATTATGGGATAATGCCTGTTGGCTGAGTTGGCTTATAGCTTCATATTGCAAACTATGTGTTTTTTAATTTAGTATTTGCCTTTTAACTACAACATACTGTTTATTTACCCAGTATATTCTTTTGCCTTTATTCTTAAAATTGTTATATTAATCTCTTTCATGTGCGTTAAGTAAATATGATCCTCTTTTAGTTGTTTGATTCCTGACATAGAAATTTAAAAATCTGTGCAGCATTTATTTGCATCAGAGCAAAGAGAAGAGATCATTAAAAGTGCAATAGAACATGCTGGCAACTACATAGGTATCTCCCTGCGGATCAGGAAAGAACCACTGGAGTTTGAGCAATATTTGAATCTTCGTTTTGGAAAATACAGCACTGATGAATCTATCACATCTTTGGCAGAGTTTGTGGTCCAAAAAATATCTCCTAGACATTCGGTGAGAGATGTGTGTTGAATATAAAAAAATTGTTCTGGTGTTTTGACACCAGGTGTTTCTTTAATAACTTTTAAACATATTTCCATTTTACTGTTTGAAGGAACCAGTGAAAAGAGTTCTAGCAGTCACAGAAACATGCTTAGTGGAACGAGATCCAGCAACCTACAACATTGCAACTTTGAAGCCCTTGGGAGAAGTGAGTAAGCCTGCTTGGCTTAAGGAGCCAGCTTCCTATTTGATTAACTTGAGTTTCTGTTTTAATATTTACTGGTTTCTAAGGAATGAGAAACAGGCTGGCATGGGAGCTCATACTTGTGAACTTAGCACTTAAGGGGGCTGATGCAGGGGATCTAAGCCAGCTTCAGCTACATATCAAGTCCAAGGCTAGCCTAGTCTATATGAGGCCCTGTCTCAAAAATCAGCTACAACAACAAAAGTGAATGAGAAACAGGCATGATCTGTGTTTAATTATTAACCTTTTATTTATTAGTTTTAAGACAGTAGAGACTATAAATATTACCTTCCTAATATACAAAGAATGGAACATTTATCTCCATAGTTGCATATGAAATTTGAATGAAGCTTTTAAACAATTCTTAAACAATTCTTAAATTCTGATATTATAAGCAGGTTACATTGTGAATAATGACTTTACAAGAAAAAAAATGATATCTGGTTTTTACAACGAAGTACTATAGAGCTAAACATTAGGGGTTTGGGTCAACTTTTTATTTGAATTTTGTTTTTCTTAGGTATTTGCATTGGTTTGTGACTCAGAAAACCCACAACTTTTTACCATTGAGTTTATAAAAGGGCAAGTTCGGAAATACTCTTCAACAGAAAGGTAGGGTTAGGTTACCTGTGTATACATGCATGTGTGCGTGCATGTATGTGTGAATGTATGTATGTCTTTTTTATTTCATAATTTTGAGGTCATAGGATGTGCAGAGCAAATAAATTGATCAATGAACGATAAAACAAAGACATTCTGGAACTTTGAAATTATTTAGTTTGGGAGACGACCTTGCTGCATATTTTAAATGAGCCCTGGTCTGTGTCATATGCATAACCAGACCGGATGCCATCCAGATGAGGCTCGTCTCATTGGTGATTCTGGGTGCTGGCAAGGTGACCATCTTAACAGAAACACGGATAGTCATGGTAACATTTCAGAATCGCTGAAACCTAGGAAGACTGCGTATCTCATGAACTTGAGTGGGCACCTACCCATAATGTCTGTTTCCACACAGTGTGTGGCTCTGCAGCAGTGCGGACCCTGGGCACTAATACATATACCATCATGGTGGACCATGAAAGCAGATAATGAACAAGACATGATGCTACATGCTGAATGGTTCTGCTCTTTAGCGTTTTAAAACAAAATCAAAAGTAGATGTGTTACATCAGCGATTGGGTCTTTCCAATAGATACAGAGGCACTTTTTGTGGTGATCAGAATATGTATTGAATTATGATGGTTGTCCATCTGTTTTAATTTATACAAAATTGTGAAAGATTTTAATGGAGTGTGTTTTATGGTTTGTATGGCAGGCCCAGGGAAAGGTATTAAAGATAGATAACCTGTAGACAAGCTAAACCAAGAAGTACAGAAGCCATGGTTTATCTACCTCATACCAAGTCATACAGCAGTAGTAGGGGAAAGGGTTTCTCTGAGCCTGGAACTCTTTGCCGTTTGTGCTGAACCCTAGCACTTAACCCCACTGAACCCCTGAGCCCCAGTAAATCCCTTAGCACATTACCTGCAGAAAGGCCTGTGCTTCATTCTAGACCCAAAGTCTCTTTAAATATCAAACCTAAAGCTTTGTGCTTTTGACTTTGCTTAGAGATTCCTTGTTAGCAAGTTTGCTGGATGGAGTAAGAGCCTCTGGTAACAGAGATGTTTGTGTTAAGATGACGCCGACCCACAAAGGCCAGCGATGGGGGTTACTCAGCATGCCTATAGATGAGGAAGTTGAGAGCCTTCACCTCAGATTCCTAGCTGCACCTCCTAGTAAGTACTAGCTTTAATGTAATTGCATTTCCATCCCAACAGGACGGTAGTTAAAAAACTAGGAATACAATGCTTTAAATCTCCCCTAACCCTTCTCATCTCTTTGCAGATGGCAACTTTGCAGATGCTGTATTCAGGTTCAACGCTAACATTTCCTACAGTGGAGTTCTGCATGCAGTAACACAGGATGTAAGATAAGTTGTGTTGCCTTCTGTTCATTGTCACTAGCTTTTGCTATGGAAATATCCCTCAAATATTTACTGTTTGTTTACCCTAGGGTCTCTTCTCAGAAAACAAGGAAAAGCTAATCAATAATGCCATAACAGCACTGCTGTCTCAAGAGGGGGATGTCGTTGCTTCAAACTCAGAGCTTGAGAGCCAGTTCCAGGCTGTGAGGAGGCTTGTAGCCTCCAAAGCTGGTTTCCTGGCCTTCACTCAGCTTCCAAAGTGAGTTAGCCTTGGGAGAGGGCTTGCTGCCTCATGTCCAGGGCTCTGGGTTTAATCTCCATGACTATAAAAAAAAACCAGGCATGTTGCTTTTAGAACCTAACTTTATGTAAAGATTTTGAACAACTTAAAATAGAAAATATTGAATAATTTCTTTTATGTGGGCTAAATCTCTTATATATGATGGTTTAGTAGTTTTTATTCTTGAGCAGTAAAAAGGGAGGTAGATGGGGCCGATGTGGGATATTGGCCTTGTAGTCACTAGTAATATCACTGACTTCTGTGTTAATGGGTTCAATTAATGATTTGCCCTTTCATTAACACTAAAACAGTTTCCTGGTAAAGTAGATAGGGTTAGGAAAGTGCATTCCAGACATGTAACTGACACCATGCCACTGTGGAAACTTAAGATGACCTGTAATTGTAATAATAAGTGTGACATTCTGTTCTGTACTTGGTGTTTGTTGTGAAAGGTTTCGGGAGCGCCTAGGAATGAAGGTAGTGAAAGCACTCAAGAGAAGCAACAACGGCGTCATCCACGCGGCTGTGGATATGCTCTGTGCCCTCATGTGTGTGAGTACTCTTCTTAGGTTGACTGCAGGCTTCCCTTCCCATAAATCCAGAGTTGTACATTTCCTAAATTGTTCTCATGGCCATTTGTTTCTTCCGTTGGCACATCCTGTGTACTAACTGGTGTTTTGTGTGCAGTTCTTCGATCCAAACTGTTGGCAGCCTAGTGAGGCAGTCTCACATGTGCAGTGTGAAGCGGAGCCCAAGGCATCCCTGAGGCTCAGCACTTAGTCTTTGGTGGTAGTGAGGAGGAGTCTCCACGTGTCTGCATTTCAAAACTTGAGTAGGGATCTTTCAGTTCTGGATAGACTTTGTCTAGCATGGAAGATAGCATGTCCAGAAACATGCATGATTAGCACACACACCAGGCAGTGATTGTAGGCGTGTGGGATGGCAAGGGTGGGTAATTGGGACGTGAAGCTGGAGGCACATGCAGAAAAGGTTATGTAAAAGTCTTCTCTGTCAGAGCAGAGGCCTGAGTTTGTCCTTTTTATAACATCGATGGAAAGACCCTTCAACGGGGAACAGTCACGTGACTAGATTGGACTTTTAGAAAACCCACTCTTGTGGAACATGGAGGGAGAGAAAAGTTGGAGCTGGTAGACCCATTTGTCATGCAAAGAAAGAGATGGTGAGCTGGGGTAACGACAGTGGCTGAGGAAGCGGCGTGTGAAAGCTGAGTGGCACAGATGTAGCTCAGTGACACAGCATGAAGGGAGTGACAGCTATTCACTACATCCAAGTTCCTCATGTATCTCAGGGGTTTGTGTACTGTCTGGGATTGTTCTGTAGGTAAAGCTTTATAGGCAGTCTTAGTGATAGAGGACAAAGGTTCATAATCACAAGTGTATTTATTCCTCAAAATGAATTAAAGTTTATTATCTCAACTATTCCAAGTAATTCTGTTAAAGAATTAAAGTAGAACATAAGTTTTGTGAAACAACTGAGTTTATGCATTGGCTATGAACAGGGCTGGCTATGGTTAGTCCCAGCAGGCCAATTTTATAGGAGGACCTCGAGGCTCAGGTAGTCACCTGTTTCCCTTGCCTAAGCCTCCAGTCAGGTTAGGAGCTGAGCTCTGCTCTGACCACCATGGAGGCATCAGCAGTCAAAGGACAGGTGCCTGGAGGGGAAAAAAGTACTTCTGCTTCTTTACCAATTGTAGCACTTGCTTTTAAATTCTGAGTTTCACCATTTCAAATTTAAATTATAAAGGTCTTGGCATGAGGAATTGTTTTCCTTTTGATGGGAAGGCCTGTGACTTTGAGGAGGAGCACTGCTTGTGTAGTAACTGTGTGGAAAGATCATGTTCAGTTACTTGTTGGGGAAATTGTCAACTCAGATGAGACTTGAGAAACTGTCAGCT
>JADRCD010218089.1:10300-22632 GCA_019843815.1 Montemys delectorum | reverse complement strand
AGAGAGAGAGAGAGAGAGAGAGAGAGAGAGAGAGAGAGAATCCTATAGACTGGAAAGTAAAATTAATTTAATGAAGGTAATTAGTGAACTGAAGAACCACCTGAAGAAAATATCCAGGACTTGAAAGGCAAGATAAAAAGAAATGGAAAATACAAAGCCAAAGAGATGAACAAGGAATTGCCAAAGATATGGAAAATGGAATAAGAAGTTGCCTCGTAGTCATTTAATTGGAGTTTTGTATAGAAAAAAGAAAGAACGTAGGAGAGAATCTTTGAAGTAGCTCAGAGTTTTTCTGAACTGAGTGAAATGTCTAAGCCCACAGATAAGACGAAGGAAAGTTACACCCTGGACATGCTGAAGAGAAACTGAACAAAAAGAAACAGGAGAACCACTCAAAACAGCTGGCCAGACAAGAAGGGTCATCCAGGGCCTGACATCAGGTCATCCACAGATTTCCTGAGAGCATCCGTGAGTAACGCAGGACAGGGAAACCAAGTGTTCACGGGTGGAAGGAGAATAACCATCCACTGCTCATCCGGAGAGGCTGCATTTCATGAAGGTGAGCAAAACAGACATCTAAAGATAGACAAAAGCCCTCAGACCTTCACTAAAGAATCTCTCACACAGCCTTCAGGATTTATCTAAAATATCATTTATTTTTACAAGCAACTGTGCCTAGAGTCCCCTTCTTGGGACCCCAGTAGCATTCTACTTGAGCGTTTTACAGGTTCATGTGCTGTTAAAAGTATGTGTGCTCTTCTTCTTTTTTTTTTAATCTCTTCTGCCTGCAACACTCATTACAGTCTCAGGACACTTGACTAACTCTGATTGCTTTCTTTCTGCACAGTCATGACCCTTGCATGCAGTGGGCGTTAATCGTCCAATGGCACCAGCTGGTCACTCTCTCATGTGTATCATGGACTATCAGGGCTAGAAGATACCCCAGAAGAGATAAACGCTTGGCGTTTTTAAGTGTCTAACTCCAGCTAGGTGGAGACAATGTACTGAGGAGACAATGACAAATTAAGCATTTTATTGCTTTTTGCCTGAGCACTAATCTTCACAGCTGTGGATCTAGTCATATGCCAGAGAACAGTGCACTTTAGATGATAAGTTAACATGAAATTGGCATTACATTTTAAGACCAGTGGTTCCACATGTCTGATAACATTTTCTGAAAGTATTTCAATAATAAGACTTTTGCTCTCAAATCTGAAATTGTTTCCTTTTGAACTTCAATCCTGTATTTCTGTAATTGTATCAGTTATATGATGAGAAGTCATAACCATGGGAGAGGAGTATTTTAATCATAAAACAGGGTATTAGAAGAAAAAAGAAATATAGTCAAAGGAACATGAACTACACTCTGTCAGTGAGAATTCTTGGCATGTAGCTTCAGAAGTCATTTTGTGTGGAAATGAATAAAACATAAACAATGCTTTATCTTGGATATGACAAGAGACTTCAAGACTAAAATGTGCATTAAGATAACATTCCAAACCTATCCTTTCAAGTTTCCAGCCAAGAATTTGTTTTTATAATTTCTTTGCAATTGGCAAACAGCTACCCTCTGCTTGAGAAATACATTTTCTCACTGATGGTCCTGATCCTGTCGTGTGTAACTGTTGACTTGCTGGGTGACTGGGACTGATTCACTGCCTCGATTCCAACCCAGAGGAAAGGCTCAGCTCTCTGAAGCTCCTTCTACCTTTAAAATCTGTGACTCCAAGTTATGGTTCATGAAGACATCATAAAAAATTCTCACCAGGGTTAGGTTTCTTAAAAACTTAAGATGGTTTAGTGTTCTGTGTGTAGTCAAAGCCAGCTGTGAAGTATATCTAGGTACAGCTGTGACGCCTGTAGCCAGTGGTTGACTTGTTTGTTTCAGTGCTAGATAGGAGCTGATATGTATGAGTTGTTTGTTTGTTCAGGGTCTTTTGAATGGGCACAGGGTGTTTGCATGAAGGTGTTTGTATGTGTAGACCATACATAACCTCGGGTGTCAGTTCTCAGGAGCTATTCACATTGTATTTTGAGATAGTCTTCGCCTGGGACCTGGGACACACTCACTAGACTGCCTAGTCAGCAAAGCCCAGGGTTCTGCTTGTCTCCACCTCCCCAGTACTGGACTGACAAATGCACACACAGCTTTTGATGTCGATTCTGGGTACCAAACTAAGGTGCCCATACCAGCCTAGCAAGTATTTTAATGGTTTAGCTATCTCCCCAACACAAGCCACGTTTGTTTTAAGTTAACAATTCCCTTTGGCGTTCCCCAAATTGTCTCAGATTCTAGACAAAAATAGCAATTATCTATGTGTCTACCACCCAAAAGATAACTGTGAGCATCTTTCCCCAAGCTGAGGGCCAGTGTAGACACTGCTCATCTGCCCAGGTGCTTAAGCCTCATCACTGCTGGTGATGTGAGGGCTGCTAGCCTGCCACTGAGACCCTGAGATGAAAGGGCTTTGCCTAAAGCCACACCCAGTGCTCAGGCCTGTGCCCCAGTGGGTCTAACTCTAAAGGGCCATGCCAATGCCTATGTTCCTGAAAGGTGAGCTGAGGCTTTCACTGTGCTGTTTCACATACTTAACTACTGTTGCAGGTCAGCTTCTCCCCCCAGCACGTGCCTCTATGGAGTATGCCCTAATAAACTCGCTGCACAGACAGTCCGGCCTTAGCCTGCTCTCTGGAGGTTTTAGCCTATCCAAGCCACATATGGGCCTGAATTCTAAATTGAGTTCTCTTTGTTTCTAGAGTGAGACCTGGAATTTGTTTCAGCAAAATAGGAATAGAGATGACTACCTCATAGAACTGTTTATTATAACGAAATACGGAAACTATTGTCTAGTACACTGTAAATGACCAATTAACACTCACTAGTGGGGCTGGAGCAAGCGGGGCCGGGAAAAAAAAAAGTTCACACTCACAGAACAGTCACCATGTATCAGGTTCTAGTTTATGGACACGTCTAGAAAGGTACTCTGTGGGGACAATGACATCCTTATTTCACAGAGGAGAAAAACCAAGACACAGATACATTAAGTAACTTCATGAAGATCACACAGCTAATAAATCATAGTCAAGAAAACAAACCAAGCAGCCAGACTGCAGAACCAGCATTCTTCATTAAAACTCTACTGCCTCCTAGGAAAGAAAGAAAATTTAAAATAAACACATTTTGCCTGACAATAAACAAAAGAAGAAGCATGAAGTTTTATTCCTGTACATTCTATGAGTTGTGCTTATTTTTGCTTCAGATCAACCCTTGATACAAAGGGTGAGTGAAACAGCAGGAGGCTACTTGGGCCCGTATTTTGGTACCTAGTTAATTAGCTAATTAGTTATTGCTCCAGGTTGATCATCAGACCACTAGAATCAATACAGAACTTATTTTTGTTGTTTATTTCTATTCTAATGAAACTTGGACTGGGTTTCTTTCTTCATGAACCCTACTGAGTGTAGGGTCAATAAATAAAACAAAGACATTTCACTATTTGGGTAGTAATTTCATGTACTAGAGGGTTTGTGGTCTATCTCTTCCTACAGTGTTATACTTTGTCTCCCCAAGGATTATTGGAAGGACTCGGGGAAGGTCAGGGGACTGTGACAAAGGCCCCACCATCCCCCCTCCCTCCCCCTAATTACAGTTCATAATTGTGTTCCCTTCAGACTGGTTAGTACCCAGAGGAAGCCATTATTTCCCATGCTGACTTTACTGCAATCAGGTTTGCACCATAATTTCTCTCCTAGGGAAAACTACATCAACAGTGCTTGTTTGGGCCCCTGTTACTACTTTGTAAGTCAGAGGAGTCCCTTGCTCTTTAAAGCGTGCAAGTCTGTTAAAGTTTTTACGACTTGCAAATGAAATGGTTTTTCATCTTCTGCTATGAGACAGCTAAAGTGGAAGAGAGCGCCTTCCACACCAAATAAATTAAGTATCCAAGTAATATACAGTCCCAGGTACCGTTGCCAGACTAGCATAACTGAATAAAGCCAACAGACTAAATGTTCCCTTGGCAGTCAGCAAGGGTATGAGATATAGCACCTGGGGTTGTCCCCATGGGTCCCCTCATTAAATCACAGCCAAGAGCTCAGAATCCCAGTATCCCAAGAGACACAGGAGCTGGTATGTGGAGCACTCATCCTGTTCTAGGTGACATAGTTGTCACCCTCTTGTTGGAGGGAGTAGAAACTCTCACAACAATAAAGAGAGAGGAAGGGGGAGAGGAATGCAGGAATCTCCCTTTAATATGGGAAGATCCATTACTTCTATGTCATCCTTAAAATTGTGGATTTTCACCATATCAGAGAAAAACTCAGTGTTGCGGGGGACATTTTGACTATGGAGCCAACGTTTATCATTTTCAGGCCAGGAAAACATGGTAAACATTTCTCTCTCCCTAGTTTCTAGGTGTTGGTCAATACTTGAGTTTTCTGGAGAAATCTTGGTCTACATGGGGTGGTAAAAACAACACATGAAAACATCTGTATTCAGGCTCCATGTATTCGGTTGATTTCGTGGACAGCTTCAGGGGGCCAGGACCCAGTCCTCAGTCATCTGCTCTTTGAGCAAATGGAGCGTTAAAATTAGAATATGATTTTGAACTTATGTACCCCACCCTGGGACAGTTCAGGAGAGTTGGAATGAGGAAGCAACAGATGCACTCATTTAGTCAGTAGAACTTCTGCTTGCACTCAGTTATTTGCATGTGGTCTGTGCATATGACCTATGAATGTGTTTGCACGGGAAGGTGCATCAGGTAGAGGCTACAGGTTAACATGTGGCATCTTCCTTAATTTCTCTTCAGCTTATTTTTTAGGGCAGATCTCTCACTGAAGCCAGAGCTTATTATTTCAGCTAGGACAGCTGGCCAGTAAGGTCCAGGAATCCACCAATCTCTGCCTCTCCAGCAGTAGGGTATAGGTACATCTCACCCAGCTTTTTACATAAGTCTGGATGTCTGAACTCAGTTTCTCATGCTTGTGTGACAAGCACTTTACCAACCAAGTCATTTCCTAAGCCCCGGAAATCCACTTTTAGATCGTATTCATTGTATAGTAGACAAACAGGATCCTTTGCCCTCTCTATAAAGCCTTAACAGAATCAAGGGCTAGGAGGGGACGATGAACAGAGGAACCATGTGGATCCTTCTTAAGATGGTTGATGCAGCATCTCCAAAGAGAAATACATGGAAAGAAAAGGAGCAACTATGCCAGTTACGTTGTTTACTGATTTCTGGGTAATTGTAAGGCATCATGGGTCCTGTATGGTGAAGGAGAAGGGTGAAGTGGTGGCTTAGACTGTACAACCCATAAAGCATCAGAATGTACAGTCCTGGGCACACTAATGTCTTCATGTTCTTTTAGAAAGAAACAAAGAAGAGAAACTTCCCAGAGCCTGGGCTATGAATGTGGCCTTGAAAATGTCAACAGACTTATTGTCTTGTTGAGTCTGCAGCCACTCAACAGCACAGCAGGTGTGAGTGTCCCCCCCACTTCAGAGGCAGCTCTCTTTGAAGCTGGAGAATCAAGGACACTGGTACCTTCAAGGAAACAGGGATATAATTATCAAACGCCCTCTTTGCCGGTGACCTTCCATTCCCCAGGCTTCTCTGACTCCCTCTGCTGGCACTGGCCCAGGTCCTCACAGACAGAGCTCAGTGTCCCAGACACTCTGATGGAGAAGAGACCCCTCAAACACCCTTTGAAATTGTTCCTAATCTCTTCCTACTATACTGCTTTCCTGACATAAATCTAGCAGCCCCAAGGGCCTCAAACCCCTTCCACTGGCCCACGCAGGCCGTTGGAGTCTGAGCAGCTCCAGGGTGGAGTGAATACTTCCTTTTTCTTCACCTTATCCACCTGTCTGGGATCTTGGACCCCAATGTGTCTGCGAAGGTTCAAATATAATCTCCTAGCTTCTTGCCCAGCCCCCATCCTCACCTCTATCCTCAAAGCCTGACTTCTCAAGGCCACAGGAAGCTCAGACTCTTTGAGATGTTGAAAGCAGGAGCCTAATAGAATGGGTGAAGGAAAACAAAAGAAAAATAAATTGTCACTTGAAAGAATGCTGAAGAATCCATCTACCCAGAATTCCTCAGAGCAGTTTCTCAGTTGTAGCCAGTCTAGTATTTGGGTTCCTTGTCTTTGAGGCTGTTTACTAATCTTCTATGAGTCAAGTTCCAGATTCAAGCTTATACAACACTTCTACCCAGCTTCCTCTCTCTCTCTCTCTCTCTCTCTCTCTCTCTCTCTCTCTCTCTCTCTCTCTCTGTCTCTCTCTGTGTCTCTGTCTCTGTCTCTGTCTCTCTCTCTCTCTCTCTCTCTCTCTCTCACACACACACACACACATATGCACACACTCTGATATAGTAGCCTTGGTCCTAAGAGAGCCACTGAATTGTAGGAATTCTTTCAGAATACCCGGAATATATTCTACATCACTACAAAACAATAATTGTTGCTGTTATATATTATTTAGTAAAAATCTGTTTTCTGGATTTCATAAAAACTATCTAAACTTTTTTTTTCTGGAAAAAAATCAGAAGCATTACTCCTCATAAAATTTGGAACAGATTAGGAATATACATTTCACTGTTAGGATTGAAAATTCTAGAGCACTGTTTATCAACTGGTGGAGATTCCACTTCTTAGTAGACATTGAGCCAGCTTCAGTTGTCCTAACTTTGGAGCTGCAAGGGTTACCGGTACCTGGTGTGGGAGGAGCCAGGGATGAAATAGGTAACTGTGATGCACAGGGTAACCCATGACAACAAATCATCCAGCCAAAAATCAAGCTCACCGGAGTTGAGAAGCCCTGTTCTACAGGATACAAAAATAACCTCACAAAAGATGAAGCTAAGAAGATCATTAGCTTTTATACCATTAACTGTGAGTAATATGAGTCACCTAGAGAAAGAAGACCATTAAATAGGTTTGGGCACCTGCTCAGTGATGGAGAACTTGCCTAACTGGACATGTTCTGATTCTGTCCCCAGCCCTACAAAAAAGAATACCATAGTTAGATAAAATGTCTTCAGTTATGGACCAAGAAGGAGCCTTTAAATTTTCTAATAGTTTATTGAGTTTCACAAGAGAACACTTAGCAAACTTTAGTTGTCTGCTATAGCATATAAAGGTTATAATGCCTCACACTAATCATTAATCAAGAAAACGTTTACATGGATGCTCCCAATGGCCAATATGGACTAGGCATTTTCTGAATTGATGTTCCTTCTTCCCTGATCACCCTAGTCTATGGCAAGCTGACAAAAAACTAACAATCATACTAAGTTATAAATTTAATTTTTAAAAATGCCATGAATTTTAGAAAGGGTAGGAGTGAGGAGTAGATCTGGGGTGATATGATCAAAGGGCACTGTATAAATGTATGACATTCTCAAAGAATTAATTAAATGTAATATTTTTAAAAGTTAAGAAAAAAGGTTATAATGCCCTTTGAGGCCAGGGAGTCAACTTTAAAATGTTTTAGTGTGTTTTTTTTTAATTTATTGAATTATTTAAGTGTGTATATGGGGGGGCAGGCACAGTGTGCCACAGTATATATGTGGAGGTCCACTCTAGGCAACTTGTTCTCTCCTGCCACCTTGTGGGATCCAGGGATCAAATTCATGGCATTAGGCTTGAGGACAAGTGCCTCTACTCACTGAGCAATCAATCGTGCGTTGCTAACCCTGTACCCCAACCCTGTAGCCCAGGCTAGTCTTCAACTGCAACAACCCTCTTTTGGGTGGTGGAATTAAAAGTTTAGACTATTTTACCCAATTACCTACAACCCTGCAATACAAAACAAAAAACCTTAAGGAAATGTCAAACACTTTAATTTTTATCCTAGTAAAAATGGCTAGCGTCATTTGTAGAGCTTGCAAAAGCTGGTAAGGGTGTGGGGAGAGAGAAATCCTTGTTCACTGCTGAGGGGAATATAAAGTAATACAGCCACTATGGAAATCAGTATAACACTTCCTCAAAATAACTAGAAATAGAACTACCATGCCTCAGCTGTACCACTCGTGGGTATATACCCCAGGAACTCTACGTTAGCATGCTACACAGAGACCCACACACCCACTTTTATTGATGCATTATTCACAATAGCCAGGAAGTAGAACCAGCAACTAAAGGCCCATCAATAGATGAATAGATACAATGGACAGACACACACTGGAACTTGATTCATCTGTAAAACAAAGAAACAAACTAGTTAATTAATAAGAAAAAGAGAAATCACAACTTTGGGGAAAATGCTAGAAATGGAGATTATTATGCTAAGTAAAATAATAATAAAATAAATGCCAGGTGTTTTCTCACATGAGGAATCTAGAGATGTGTGTGTGTGTGTGTGTGTGTGTGTGTGTGTGTCTGTGTGTCTGTGTGTCTGTGTGTCTGTGTGTCTGTGTATCTGTGTGTCTGTGTGTCTGTGTTATATGAAAGAGAATCATGAGAGGGAAGAAAGAGCTAACAGGAGAGAGGCAGAGGCAGGAGGGTAATAGAACATGTGATGTGAAAGCAGAATGGGGGCATGGCTTGTGGAGAGGAGAGGGACCAGCGAGAGGGGCTGGAGGGGCTGGAGAGATGGCCCAGTGGTTAAGAGCACTTGGTTGCTCTTTCAGAAGGCCCAGGTCTGAGGACTAGCACCCACAGGGCAGTTTACAGCCATCACAGTTCCAGGGAATCCAACACCTGCTTCTGACCTCTGCTGATACAAGGTACACATGTGCTGCACAGACATACACACAAGCAAAACATTCATACATATAAAGTTAAAAAAAAAATAGAAGGAATGGAGAAGAAGAATGGGGTGGGGAACAAATAAGAACAAAACATAATGACATTCATGCATGAAAATGCCATAGGAAAACCCATCACTTTGTGTGCTAAGCCAAAAGTTTAATTTTAAAACCCATATGAAACCAAAATATACACAGCTTCCCAAACTGTAAGCAGAAGTGGAGAGCTACAGTTGAAGGTAGTTTAAATCTCCCAAAACTATTTGTGGGAAATGAACATATATACATATACACATACACATACAAACAAATGCATGTACATATACACATACATACATATACAGATACAGACAAACACCCTTTTTAGGTGACAATTTCTCCAGAGTCCTTAATATGGATAATATTCCAATGCATCACTGGACATCAATAAGTAAAATAACAATAGATCACTATGATCCAGCAGAGATAATCTTCTTCAAGGGAGGACCTATGCTTTGTTTGTCTTTCTGTCCCAATAGCTGACACATAGCATAAGCCTAATAAATGTTCAAGAATTAATGAAATACAAAATATACAAAGAGAGGCTGGACACAATGCCTCAGCAGTTAGAATCACTTGCTGCTCTAGCAGAGGACCTGGATTCAATTCCTAATAACCACATGTTGGCTCATAACAGTCTACATCTCTAGTTCCAGGGGATCTGACACCTTCTTCTGGCCTCTGCAGGCACCAAGCACACATTTAGTGCATAGATATACATGCAGGCAAAAGACTTGTACACACTGTGTGTGTGTGTGTGTGTGTGTGTGTGTGTGTATGTGTGCGCACGCACGCTCACATGCACACATGAGCGCACACACTTATTCATCTATACACAAAAATCAAGAGGTGACCTTTAGGCCATTAGTCATATATTGACTAGGACATATATTACTCTATATGTTGACTTACAACTTCAACAATTATAGTACAACATCTAATAACCCATATCTGGAAAGTTTGATGAACAGTCAATATCTTAATATAAGGTGCTGTCTCGTGCTACAATGAAGTGCATAGTACAAGCTAAAAATAGAAACCCCACAGGAATGACCATTGATATTTAGTAAGGACAATAAACTAAAGTTTTAAACGTTAAAAACTTGAGTGCTTCTAGAACTATCTATATGCAAATAACCTAATTATTTTAACAGTTTCCTTCATTTTATGATAAGACTTTGGGATGTGAGGGAAAGGAGAGAGAAGAGAATAATGAAAACCTAGGAATTTTTGAAAACTGATCAAAGAAAAGAAGCTTTCCCCTTCTTAATCACTTCTGTCCAAACTCCAATTCATTTGCCCCAGAACCCATAATATTATATAAGTATTTATTTCATATCTTTAAGTTGAAAACACTAACATCACAATCACACAGTTCAATTCTAATAATAAAATCTTCCTCAGTTTCCAGCATTAACCCATTTGTTCTGTTTCTTTGTCTAAAGGGTGAGGGATAGTGTTTGAAGCCATAACTAGGAATGATTTCACTGAGACATTGGAAAAGTTAGGAAGGACTCAGGACAACAGGTAGGAATGCAATTGTGGAGAGAACCTTCCAGGTAGATGGACAAGCAAGAGCCGAGGCTTTGTCTGGAGGGGTGTTAAACAAAGATTTGAAAAATTCTGTGAGCGTGAGGAAAGGCAGGAGGACAATGGGCCCGAGCTCTGGTGTCCTGAAAGCCCTAGGGTGGACTCCTCTCAAAGGAGAGGGATGAAGCAGAGAGTTTTATCATGATCTCTTCTACACCAGGCTGGATCCTCTGCCTGCTGATGGGAAGAGATGGAAGGGACAGCCACAGACCAAGGGAAGACAATGGGGAAGTGTTAATTAGGTAGATGATAAATACAAAGAGTTTGAGAGTCACAAGATGTGGGCTGGAAGTATAGCTTACTGGGAGAGGTGGGAAGGGGAGAGGGGAGAGAAAAAGCAGTTAGTGTGTATGAGGCCTTGGGTTAATTCCTACCACCCAAAACAAACACACACAAAGATCATATCGGCTCACATGTGGTTTGAAGGTGTAATTGGTAGAATTTTTCCAGCAAAATAAACAAGGTGTGAGGAAAGAAAAGAAACAAAACAAACAAGCAAACCAGAAGTCATGAGGAATATCAGGTTTTTCAGTTTCCGTAAATGCAATAGGGATGATGCTCCCAGGCAGCAGGCTCCATGTGTCTGTTAAAATCCAGGATTGGGACCCCCCTGGGTATGGGTATTAATAAAATCAAAGCCTAAATGCCAGCTATTTGTCTTCAAAACTTGATAACTCGACATTTGCCCCTACTTTAGAAGCAGGGGAATGAAACTATCTCCTTCTATTCTAAAAGTTAGCTGGAAAATGATTATGTAAGGAATTGTACAATCTCATTTTCATGTGAATTTTTGCTTCTGATTCTCCCAAGCTTTCTCTTATTTCCTCATCATCTGGACCCTTTTGCAGTTCTGACTGGTCCCTTTTCATGCTACAGATAAAATGTAGGTATACACCTCCGATCACAGAACTTGATAGGTGAGCAGAGTCCAAAGCCAGCCTGGGGCACAAGGTGAGCCTTTCTTTATAAACTAAGGGCTTGGTGTGTCGCTTAGTGGGAAAACTCGCCTGATATGTATGAGACCCTGAGCCCAGTAAAAATCTAAAATCAAATTGGAATTTGCTGAAGAAGTTTCTGGCATAATGACAAGGTCACTGCTCCCAGTGGGATGAATGTACCATTCACAGCTGGCTCCACAGAAGCTGTGCCTCTCTGTTTACTGACACCTTTTGAGAACTCAGACACTCCCTCTATCCCGGTCTGTTGGGCTGCCGATGCCCCTGGACCTCTTGACCAGTTCAGAGTTTGTCTGGACTGACAAAGGTGGAAGATGAGGAGTCAAACTAATCCCTCTTTAACCTCCTGACGTGTTAGGAGATTCATGAGGGTCCTTATCATTCGTGTTTTCTTATCTTGGTTATAAGTCAGGGTCCCTGTGGGTTTTTAGACAGCATATGAAAGGGAAAGGCAATTGATCATTATAGGAATAAAATAGAGGGCTATTCCTCAAAGCAGATGTCTTTTCTCATTAATGCTTGAAGTTTTATTTGCCCAGATCCTCACTAGTTGCTGCTTGGGATGTGGATATGGGATCTGGATTCAGTGATGTTTACCAATCTCCTACACGGCAAAGGTCAAGTGCCCTTGCTGTGTTAGTGTGTGGAATCCTTGTGACCTGTCTGAGAGGTGATATTATTCTATTACAGCAGGAGAAAAAGAGCTCAGAGAGTTAGAGCCACACGCTCTGAGCCTGTGAGTGACTAAGCCAGCCTTCAAACTTCTTAACCCCATGGCATGAGCAAAGAATGAAATATTTAGATAGTCTCTAAGCCCCTCTTGGCTAAAGATGTCTCATCTTCAATTAAAGATAAACCATCTCGCTGGGCAGTGGTGGCACACGCCTTTAATCCCAGCACTTGGGAGGCAGAGACAGGCGGATTTCTGAGTTCAAGGCCAGCCTCGTCTACAGAGTGAGTACCAGGACAGCCAGGGCTACACAGAGAAGCTCTGTCT
>JADRCD010218088.1:0-37989 GCA_019843815.1 Montemys delectorum | reverse complement strand
TTTTGATGTGTTCTTTGATTCGGTTTGCAAGAATTTTGTTGAGTATTTTTGCATCGATATTCATAAGGGAAATTGGCCTGAAATTTTCTTTCTTTGTTAGGTCTTTGTGTGGTTTAGGTATAAGAGTAATTGTAGCTTCATAGAACGAATTGGGTAGAGTACCTTCAGTTTCTATTTTGTTGAATAATTTGAGGAGTATTGGTATTAGGTCTTCTTTGAAGGTTTGATAAAACTCTGCACTAAAACCATCTGGTCCTGGGCTTTTTTTGGTTGGGAGACTATTAATGACTGTTTCTATTTCATTAGCAGATATAGGACTGTTTAGATCGTTGATCTGATCTTCATTTAACTTTGGTACTTGGTATTTGTCTAGAAAATTGTCCATTTCATCCAGGTTTTCCAGTTTTGTTGAGTATAGGCTTTTGTAATAGGATCTCATGATATTTTGGATTTCCACAGTGTCTGTTGTTATGTCTCCTTTATCATTTCTGATCTTGTTAATTAGTAAACTATCTATGTGTCCCCTTGTTAGTCTAGCTAAGGGTTTATCTATTTTGTTGACTTTCTCAAAGAACCAGCTCCTGGTTTGGTTGATTCTTTGTATAGTTCTTTTTGTTTCTATTTGGTTGATTTCAGCCCTGAGTTTGATTATTTCCTGCCTTTGACTCCTCTTGGGTGAATTTGCTTCTTTTTGTTCTAGTGCTTTCAGTTGTGCTGTCAAATTGCTGGTGTATGCTCTCTCCAGTTTCTTTTTGGAGGCACTTAAAGCTATGAGTTTTCCTCTTAGGACTGCTTTCATTGTGTCCCATAGGTTTGGGTATGTTGTGGCTTCATTTTCATTAAACTCTAGAAAGTCTTTAATTTCTTTCTTTATTTCTTCCTTGACCAAGTTATCATTGAGTAGAGTGTTGTTAAGCTTCCACGTGTATGTGGGCATTCTACTGTTTATGTTGTTATTGAGGAGCAGCCTTAGACCATGGTGATCTGATAGGATACAAGGGATTATTTCAATCTTCTTGTATCTGTGGAGGCCTGCTTTGTGACCAATTATATGGTCAATTTTGGAGAAGGTACCATGAGGTGCTGAGAAGAAGGTATATCCTTTTGTTTTAGGATAAAAAGTTCTATATATATCTGTTAGATCCATCTGTTTCATAACTTCCGTTAGTCTCACTGTGTCCTTGTTTAATTTCTGTTTCCATGATCTGTCCATTGCAGAGAGTGGGGTGTTGAAATCACCCACTACAATTGTGTGCATTGTAATGTGTGTTTGAGCTTTAGTAAAGTTTCTTTTATGAATGTAGATGCCCTTGCATTTGGTGCATAGAGGTTCAGAATTGAGAGTTCATTTTGGTAGATCATACCTTTGATGAATATAAAGTGTCCCTCCTTATCTTTTTTGATCACTTTAGGGTGAAAGTCAATTTTATTCGATATTAGAATGGCTACTCCAGCTTTTTTATTGGGACCATTGGCTTGGAGAATTGTTTTCCAGCCTTTTATTCTGAGGTAGTGTCTGTCTTTGTCACTGAGGTGGGTTTCCTGTATGCAACAAAATGTTGGGTCCTGTTTACTTACCCAATCTGATAGTCTATGTCTTTTTATTGGTGAGTTGAGTCCATTGATGTTGATAGATATTAAGGAAAAGTAATTGTTGCTTCCTGTTGCTTTTGTAGTTACAGCTGGCATTCCATTCATGCATCTATCTTCTTTTAGTTTTGTTGGAAGATTACATTTTTGCTTTTTCAGGGATGTAGTTCCCCTCTTTGTGTTGGGGTTTTCTATTTAATACCCTTTAAAGGGCTGGATTTGTGGAAACATATTGTGTGAATTTGGTTTTGTCATGGAATACTTTGGTTTCTCCATCTATGGTGATTGAGAGTTTTGCTGGGTATAGTAGTCTAGGCTGGCATTTGTGTTCTCTTAGGGTCTGCATGACATCTGCCCAGGATCTTCTAGCTTTCATAGTCTTTGGTGAGAAATCTGGTGTAATTCTGATAGGCCTGCCTTTATATGTTACTTGACCTTTTTCCCTTACTGCTTTTAGTATTCTTTCTTTGTTTTGTGCATTTGGTGTTTTGACTATTATGTGGTGGGAAGAATTTCTTTTCTGGTCCAGTCTATTTGGAGTTCTGTAGGCTTCTTGTATGTTCATGGGCAACTCTTTCTTTAGGTTAGGGAAGTTTTCTTCTATAATTTTATTGAAGATATTTACTGGCCCTTTAAGTTGGAGGTCTTCACTTTCTTCTATACCTATTATCCTTAGGTTTGGTCTTCTCATTGTGTCCTGGATTTCTTGGATGTTTTGGGTTAGGGTCTTTTTGCATTTTGCATTTTCTTTGATTGTTCTGTCAATGTTGTCCATGTTATCTTCTGTCCCTGAGATTCTCTCTTCTATCTCTTGTATTCTGTTGGTGATGCTTGCATCTATGTTTCTTGACTTTTTTCCTAAGATTTCTAACTCCAGGGTTGTTTCCTTTTGTGATTTCTTTATTGTTTCTACTTCCATTTTTAGGTCCTGAATGGTTTTATTCAGATCCTTCACCCGTTTGTTTGTGTTTTCCTGCAATTCCTTAAGGGATTTTTGGGTTTGCTCTTTAAGGGCTTCTATTTGTTTACTTGTGATCTCCTGTAATTCTTTATGGGATTTTTTTGTTTCTTCTTTAAGGGCTTGTATCTCTTTATCTGTTTTCTCCTGTATTTCTTTAAGGGAGTTATTCATGTCCTTCTTAAGTTCCTCTATCAGCATTGTGAGATGAGTCTTTAGATCCAAATCTTGCTTTTCTGGTGTTTTGGGATATCCAGGGCTTGCTGATGTGGGAGTACTAGGTTCTGGTGAAGCCAAGCAGTCTTGGTTTCTGTTGGTAGGATTCTTGTGTTTGCCTTTTGCCATCTCTTGATCTCTGGTGTTAGAAGTTCTTGGTGTCTTAGAGCTTGATCTTTCCTTGCTGCCCTGCAACTCCCCTTCTACTCCTGAGGCCTGTGCCTCCCAGATGGTCCCGCCTGAGTACTTAGTCTGAAGCTTGTCCTGGAGGGAAGCCCTGTTCTCCCAGGGAGGGGGCAGAGATGTTCACTGATCCAACTCTGTCCCTCGGAAGCTGAGACGCTCCTGTCCCTGCAGTCCTGTGACTCCCCTGCACTTCCTGAAGCCTATGCCTCCTGGCTGATTCCTGGGGCTAAAGCCCGCTCAGGATGCAGGCCTTCTTCTCGAAGGGAGGGGGCAGAGGTGATCGCTGAGCCAGCTCTGTCCCTCGGAAGCTGAGAGACTCCTGTCTCTGCAGTCCTGTGACTCCCCTGCACTTCCTGAGGTCTATGTCCCCCGGATGGTCCTGCCCTGGCAAGACCCCAGAGAAAAAATGGGGGATCTCACCTGAGTCCTTGGGCTGCAGCCGGCCTTGGGGGGAAGTCCTCCCCTAGTAGGCAGGGGGCAGAGGTGTTCGCTGAGCCAGCTCTGTCCCTCAGAAGTTGAGACGCTCCTGTCCCTGCAGTCCTGTGACTCCCCTGCACTTCCTGAAGCCTATGCCTCCCGGCTGATTCCTGGGGCTAAACTACTTTTGTAGTTTTTAATAGACTAAAATAGAAATTCCAAGTGTTAACCTAATTTTAGATGATTCATTTTAAGTTTTTAAATGAATGATGTTTTCGCTATATGTCTATATACCATGTGTATACTGGGTGCTCAAAGATGCCAGAAGGGGGTTTTAGTTCCCCTGGAAGAAAAGTTCCAGATGGTTTGAGCCACTTTGCACTGCTGAGAATCAAGTTGAGGTCTTCTTTAGGCATAGCTAGTGCTTTTAGTTGCAGAAGAATCTCTCTGGTTCAGATTTTATTTATTTATTTATTTTTTAAATATAATCTTACTTGAAGACATTTTGTAAGGCACTGTCCTTTTTGTCTTTCAGATACTTCAATCCATATTTGGTAACTTGCACAATCACAACACAGCCAACCCCTTGAGAGACACTGTGCTTTTCAACTGTCCTTGAGCAAGTGCTCTTGTCATAAGTCGTTACAGGAGCCTCTCAGCATCCTTCATCCTTCATCCTCAATGATGGATGCTTGCCTTTCTCTGCTAAGGGTGTTGAGATGTTACCTTGAATGCTCTTGAGAGAACATGTCCCTTTCTGGGTGGCTATATATCCTGGTTCATTTCTCAAAAGGGAGTGTTTTACACTCTATATAAAGTACATATTGTTATACCTTCAAAACCCACTTTTCAAGTTCAGCAACCAATGCATTGTATTTGAGTAAAAAAATAACATCAAAACATATAGAAGAATTCCCCTCCTCCTGAGAAATGAAGGGGAAGGGAGATGTGAGTAGGGGCAGTTTGAGGAGTGGACTGGAAGGAGATGGGCTGTAATCAGGATGTAAAGTGAATATATAAATCATTCAATAGAAAATTTAAAAAAATAGAATTCTCTATTGTCCTTCCTCTTTACTTTTTTGTAATTATGAATGGTGCTTATTTGAGCTTTCTGTTTGCACTAGAGGATGATAAGAAAAACTCTTTTTCCACATTGTTTGCCTAGATAAATATTGAGAAACAGAGTAATAACAAATCAAAACTTGCATTTATTGACTCTTTCTGTAGATAAGGCTAAGGGATTAAAACATTTGTGTCATAATCTTAATAACTGAAAGAGTTCCGATGACGATGTGCTTAAAGATACATAAAACCACAGAACAGAGATATCGTATCACTCACAATACAACTAGAAATTAAGTTTGAACCAGCTTATCTCAATACTCCTGAGACAAACCACTGTCAGAAATTATTTTTCTGAAATATAAAGATCATTTATTTACCATCATTTTATACACAAATTATGCCAGTCAAAATAGCAGTCCTACTACTATGCCTGCTTCAGGTTCACAGAAAGACACACATTTATATGCACACCTATACATAAACATACTGTTATTTCATATTAAGTAGGGATAGGACAAGTCTTCTGCTTCAATGTACCCTTATGGCTTTATGTTTCTCATACGGTACCTCACTCACCATTTATCTCTACCTACCTATCCTTCTTGCAAATTACTACTCAGGATTTAAACATTTGCCCATAACTTAAAACTCTATGCTAGATAGAATTGATTATTTTTTGTAGATTGGGGTATTCACATCACTACAAAATAATATTTTGTTGTTGTTGTTTTAATGTCACCAAGCAAAATAGTGTCTGAGGTAAAGTGTATTAATTAGAGATTTCATGTTCCTTTAAAGTAAGAGATTTTAACTTATGTGAGTGCTTATGGGAAGGTTCTAGTAACATAGGCTAAAATAGGACCCATGTTCAGTGAGTAGTAGCTGAAAAAATATAAGAAGTTGGGAAGATATCCTGGGAAGACAAATTTTTCATCATGATATTTCATCGCGAGGAGTAGCAGAGTTCAGGTATGTCTATTTTGGACCCAAGGTTTGAGAAAGGGTTTAAGTCGCTCTGAGTTCAGTGAGATCTTGTGGCATTGGGGAGAGAATGAGTGAATTTGTCAAATCTTCTTTCAGATTTTAAAGTCAAGCCTGTTTGCAAAGGCCAAATCACATGCAAAATGAAATATGGAAAAACACAGAAAAACATAAAGGGCAGCAATAGTGGTGTATTCATTAAATAAGATGAAATATCTCGACAGAAGAAAGAAATGCAAGTGTGTAACTCAGGGATGAGAGTGTGGTCCTGCAGTCCTTTGTGAAGCTGTACTTTATTGCTCTTTCTTCGGAGAGCACAACTCCCTCTGCTTAATCCTGTAGCTCTTGAACAGATATGCCATGCTTATTTAATAGGCTACTTGTGCAGAAATGAGGTATTCTAAGAGATATTTGTGACACTCTCTTTTACTATCAGACTGTTAAAACAATGGACCCCAAGAAATTGGAATTCTGCCAGGAATCATGTGGTGGGAAAAGAAAATGTCTAAACTTTAGGCCAGATTGGAGGTGGATCTGTGTCCCAGAATAAGATTTATAAATTGTCAGACTACCTCTTTGGGTAGAGTTGAGATGTCAGTAGGTCAGTGATGAGCAGGACCACACCTCTGGGCAGGACTACTGATCTGCACATCATATCTCTGACCCTGTATTTAAAAGGAACCATGAAGATGAACTTGGTGGTTATCATTGGATCTCTTTTTTGCTCTTCTCAATGTGATCATATAAAAGAAATCTTTTTTAAAAAATCATTTTTACAAGTACTTGTGGTTTACTTGGCTTGTTAAGGATGAGAGGCTGAACCTGAATCACTGCAGCTGTCAGGGTCCATGCTCTGACCCTTAACTCCTTAAGGATGCTGCCAACTTCTATAGCATTCAGAAGTTAGGATACATATACTTTTACATTATCAAATGCATGAGTATATTTGCTCTGAAAATAAGTCCTGGAATGAAGCCATAGAATGACAAGGCTATTTTCTCTTTCCATTGAGTCCTTCGAATATTTACAGTATAGGTCTCTGCTCAACACATTTTGTTCGAAATGCTTTTCATGGAAGCAGTGGTTATTATTTTCTCTTTGCTCGGCTGGAGACAGATTAACACTGAAACATCAGCGAACCTTTGGAGCAATTCTCTGATTTTCACATCCTCCCCTTAGGGCCATTGCAATTCCAGTTCAAAGCACAGTCTTCCCTGCGATGGGGTCTCTGCTTTTTCACATGGGTAATTTAGAGAATTGTTGAAGTTGTTCAAAGGCCTTCAAACAGTGACCAGTTCTGATAGCCAAACATTTCCTTCTGTTACTCTTTGTTTGAAATGAGAAATTCAAAGCTTTAAAAATACTACGCCAGAGAAAGATTTTCCAAGGAGAGATTAACATGGCAGTAGGCTCCACAGAAACTGTAATTTACTACCTTTCAGATGAATGTCAAGTCATGCTGGCCAGCACATTCAAATATTCTAATCACTTCATCTATTCTGTTTCTTACCTTCAAACACTAAAATACAATCCTTAATGTGTGCCGTGTTGTCATACTATCACCAAGGAAACCTGATGCAAAATGCTTGGCTCTGTGGAATTACAACAAAAGGTTATATATCTTCATTACTGACTTCGGTACAGCCAATCATTACAGAAAGAACTCCAAATCACTGCATATTTTGGTGTATAAGATTTTACAAGCCAGTCATCATAAATGTGTCTAGTATGAATAATAAATTGAATACTCCCACAATCATTGTATCTGTACTAAAGCCCCTGGCCTAAGACCTGTTTCTAGGAGTCCCAACAGACCAGATTTGGCTCCTTGCAACCCCAAGAATCTGATCCAAGAGATCAAGTGATAAAGAGGCAAGACAGTATTTCATGGACAAACTTGGAGGGACAGGAGCTTGAGGGTGTCTCAAACTCTGTTTTCATAGCACTGACAGTAGCCACAGAATTATATAGGGAAAGAACAAAAGTAGGTTGGTCACAAAAGTAAGTACCATTGATATTTCTTGATCCGACTAGAGTCTGACTGATCATTTTTCAGGTCAAGATCTGTGGGATCATGTTGGTGTTTGGGCAACCATTGCTTGAGGGGAGGCAGAGAGGACACTGGGTTGTTGCCAAAGGTGGTGGCCCCTCGTACTAGCCAATGTGTCTGTAAGGCTCACTGATCTTGAATCTTGAAATATCTTGAATAATTCTTATCCTGGTATCGTTAGCTTTGAAAGGAGATGGGAGAAGTAGGGAAAAACTATGGCTAATAAACATTGTAATACAGATTGTCAGACAGGTGCTTCTTAATGGATGAAAATTCTCAGATGCAGAGTTAAGTAGATATCTACCCCGAAGTTTAAGGTAACCGAGGTGAAAGAGACAAATGTGAAAGCTGAGACACCAGACCTTTGTTGTGTTTAGTAACCAGTCAGACATGTACAGTCCCAGTGAAGAGTAATGGTAGTGAAATCAGCTAAGTAACCATTCCAATTGTAAATTAGTTCTTAACTTGTTGAGTTCTGGGGAAATATGTCCACCATGTGGTTCTCTACTGTCTCATACCTGTAGAATTTATTCCGGTAGTACTGTGGTTATACTCACCGTTCTCCTTTTCTCTGTGCCAGCTTCCTAGTAACACCCGAATTCAGGAAATTAAAGCTTATATCATCTTTTCATGTATCCCGTATTACTTTGATGGATAATCAAACAAAATACGGATTCACTAACCTGCCCAAAGGATGGACAATGTTTATCAAATAATTCTGTACGTGAAGCCAGGAAAACAGCAGAAGGTGGTGGAATGCTTTCACACTTATATCCCTATCGGGTTGAGAGGCATGCAGTCAGAAAAATGGCAGTGTAAAAAGTGAAGTCATGAGTGGCAAATGCTGCAGCAACACTTTTTTTTTTTGTAACAGATGAATATTTTCTTTCAAGAAATGTTATGAAGAGAGTCCTGGATGGGCTGAGTGGAGTGACAAAGGCTTTCAACTCTTTAGGATGTTTCCCAGAAGAGATAACTCAGAACACTTACTAGGACAAGTTAAGCATTGCCAGGCAATGGGAAGCCTCAAGTGGGGATTTCTTAGAACATCTCTTTCTCACATATATATCACTCTCACAAAGTAGACATCCTGTCCACGGGCACAAATGTCCTTTATAAGCCAGGGTATCTGTTTTTTTTTTTTTTTTTAAACTGTTCTTTGTCTGCTGCTATGAAATCAAACATAGTCTTTCATTTTTTTCCTTCATTATAGATGACCAGCAGGCATCCATCTGTACAATCTTTTATATTGAAATGTACCTGTAGAAGTAGTTCATGTCAAAAAGTCCTGGAGAGGTTACAGACTGCGCTGGTTCTGGTCAGTGTGATTGTCCGATGATACTGTGGTCTGGGTAAGCAGATCAAGTTCAGATCCACGTAAATATAATCACATGTAAGAGGAATTTGAATAATATAAAATTATGAGTGCATGTGTATGCATATGAAAGAGCTGATGGTGTGTCAGAGAAGTTCAGGTTGTGACCATAAAATGTGGACTCTCACGATTAATGCTATTTTGCTTGCTGTTGATGATGCTATTTTGTTGCTTGGCTGTTGATGTATTTCATTTTTAACTAGAAGAAAGCTTAGTTCTCAGAGCCAAAACATGTAATGCAGTAGATAACGATATTTTTATCTTCTCATTATATAAATTCTCACTGGAACAGTAGAGTAATATATGCCTGTTCTATTGAGTAAAGTTTCTTTTAAAAAATATAATGTTAATTGTACGTAGCAAAATAGACTTGTTCCCGTAGTCTGGCAGCATTAAGCTGCTTTTCACAATTCTAGGAGTAACTCTGGCTAATTACCTAATGCTTTTAAAACTGTCTTTGAATTATAGAGACCTTTGCTTCAGGTTTTTTCTGTACATGTCCACTGCTGCCTACTAATATTAATTAGAGTGTAACCACTAAATTTACATGCAGCAAAAGGAAAATAAATTAAAATGCATTTACAAGAGCTGGAAATGGCATTGCTTTGTTACATATTTCATGTTTTTAGTTCAGCCAGTAACCTAAAATATTCAAATATTCCTCTCAGGAAAAGTGGCTATACAGTAGGGGAAGATTTTTTTCTCAAAAACTGTAATGGTTTAATGATTTCAGTAAATCATCATTAATCTTACTAATGAAATTTCTGCACTATAAATGGTAATCACAATTTTTGCTCCAAAATATTTTTATAATTTTCCTGCTTCTAATCTTTCATTCATTGTTTATAATGCAGCAAACTGGCATGTACTGTTTATGCTAACTTCTTCCTTTAACAAGGAGTCTGGCTGCTCTTGCCCATGCTGTCTTAGTAGACATATACATACATTGGATGGGACTTGTTTGTTTCTTCGTCTTTAGTATTTTACTAATGCTAGATTTTACAGCTTCCCAAAAGTACATAAATTCTAAATAGAAATTATATGATAGGAATAAGTTTAAGAATTCCATGTCTTTTCTAAATAGAATTCACAATCAATGGTCTTTCTGCTATTTTGTTAATAGTATTAATTTATACTTTCCTTTTAGTTATTCATTAGATTTTTTTCCACTTAAGATGTGGACAGTTAAGTAAATGCATTTTTAGTTTCAAATGAAAACTATTTAAAAAAATTCCTTCATTGTTGCATCATAGAATTACAATATATTCTTTGAAGAAGAGATAGAATATCTTCTGGTGTGGTTAATGACAACTAGCTAGTAATGTTACAAAACTCATAACAAAAAAAATCTCATAATGAGTTAGATATAATAAATGTCTTTAAGATGGTATTTGTAAAACAATTTAATAAAAATTATTCTTTTATTTAAAATAATTGAAATTGAAATTGAACTGCACATATTTGTTCTAAATCTTTCATATTTTATCAGACTCGAATCATTTTGCAGGATTAACAAAGTCTGATAAGCTTTTCACCTCAAGTATAAAGATAGAAAACAAAACAAATGAACAGACCAACAAACCAATAAGAGATTTTAAAAAACACCATGTTAACCAGGTACTAAGAAAGGGAAAATAAAAACAGCCTTGGTTGAAGCATGTCAAGATAGACTTTCATATTTCTTTCTTATAGTACTTGCCATGATGTCATCATGCAGAATATCATGAACTACAGTTGGAATTCATACTAGTGAGTACTCAACAAAATGCACACCACGTGCATTGATAAAATACTGTGAACTTGGAAGGCTTGATAGAATCTTTCACCCAGCTGTGGGGTATGTGTGGGGTTATGTTGAGAGCCGATTTCCTTCTTTGTTGGCATGGAGAGCTAGTTTGTAAGTAAAGCCATAACAGATGACAATCTTAATGAAAACAAATCATCTACATATTATTAAAGAGGGCTGAGACTTGCAAGCTAACACACAGGCACAAAGATTGAGAAAGGAATGTAGTATAATTACCACTTAGTTTAATGTTGGGTAGAGGGGTTGCAAATTATATCTTTGATTATGATGAGATATGCTCTGTTTTAGTCCTGGTTCCTTCAGTGATTTTATTAAAGGGATATTTTTTTAAAGCATTTTTTACATATATATTGAGAAAATCATGTGATTTTTCTCCTTGAGTCCATTTACATGATGCTTTATTGATCTGTAAATATTGAACCATCCCAAGTAAAAAGAGCAATGCTGTAGGTATCACCATACTGATTTTAAGTTATGCTGTGAAAGCTTAGTAACTGAAACAGCAAGACCCTGGCACGGAACAGATGTGTAGATCAATGGAATGAAGCAAAAAGATATATACGTATGAAGTTACAGCCACTTACTTTTGAAATAGATGCCGAAAGTCAGTCTTTTCAAGTACTAGTATTGGGAAAATGTTTCTGACCCTTTAGAAAAAAAAATCAATTCCAGGTGGATTAAGTACCTTAATGAAAGTCCTAAAACTTTGAAATTTTTAAAAGAAAAATATTGAAAAATACTTCAACATGCAGGCATAGGCAATGATTTTCTGAATACAACTCTGGTCACTCAAAAAATAATGCCCACAATTGGTTACATTGTGTTTTATCAAATTAAAAACTGTCTGCACATCAAAGGGTACAGTAAGATAAAGAGGTAGCTTATTGAATGGGAGAAAATATTTGCTATCTATACACTTAACAGAGGATTAATATTTAGAATAGAAAAAGCACTAAAAAATTCTAGTAATCAAACAAACAAATTGATAAATGGGCTAATTAAATAAACAGACAGTTGTCAAAAGATGAAGTACATCAATGCCATTTTCAAATGGTCATAGGGATGAAAAGTTTATCCAGCCTCACTTAGACATCAAAGAAATGCAAATTAAAATTATAATAATATTTCAGCCAAAATTCCAGTCATCAGAAAAAAAAACCCACAAGTCCAAGTGGATCAAAGATGTCAACATAAAACCAGATGCACTAAATCTAATTGAAGAGAAAGTGGGGAACTGTCTTGAACACATTGGCACAGGAGACAACTTCTTGCTCAAAGCACCAATAACTCAAGCATTAAGATCAACAATTAATAAACTGGACCTCATGAAACTGAAAAGCTATAAGGCCAAGGACATCATCTAAAGGATAAAATGGTACCCTACAGAATGGAAAAAGATCACCAATCCTAAATGTAGGAGGGACTTATATCCAAATTATATAAAAACTAAAGAAACTAGACACCAACAAACCAAATACCCCAGTTAAAAAATAGGATACAGTGCTAAACAGAGATTTTTCTTCCTAAGAATCTTGAAGGATCTG
Organism: Montemys delectorum; assembly: GCA_019843815.1. Classification (NCBI taxonomy): domain Eukaryota; kingdom Metazoa; phylum Chordata; class Mammalia; order Rodentia; family Muridae; genus Montemys; species Montemys delectorum. Next base: position 25,800 of record JADRCD010218088.1, on the reverse strand, counting down.
GAGGAAGAACACTTCTCCACTGTTAGTGGGAGTGCAAACTTTTTTTTTATTAGATATTTTCTTTATTTACATTTCAAATGTTATCCCCTTTCCTTATTTCCCTTCAGAAAACCCACTATCCTATTCCTCATCCCCCTACTCACCAACCCACCCACTCCTGCTTCCCTATCCTGGCATTCCCCTATACTGGGTACAGCCATTTTGGAAATTAAGTTGGCAGATGTTCAGAACATTGGGAATAGTGCTACCTCAAGATCTAGATATACCACTCCTGGGCATATACCCAAAAGATGCCTTAACATACCATAAGAACACTTGTTTAACTGTGTTCATAGCAGCTTTATTTGTAATAACCAGAAACTGAGAACAACCTAGATGTATAAAAATTGTGGTGCATTTACTATTGGAATACTATTGGAATACTATTCAGCAATTAAAAACAAAGACATCATTAAATTTTCAGCCAAATAGTTGGAACTAGAAAATATCATCCTGAGTGAGTTAACCCAGATCCAGAAAGATACACATAATACACACTTATAAATGTATATTTGTCATCAAGTACAGGATAACCAAGCTACAATCCATAGTCACAAAGAAACTATGTAGCAAGGAGGAATGTGGGAGGATGCTTGAATCTTACTCAGTAGGGTAAATAAAATAAACATTGTAGGTTGATACAGAGAGGGTATTGGGTGGAGGAGGGGAAGGGGATAGGGATCAGATGTGAAGTAGGGGAGTCAGGAGAGGGCTGAGAGAGAGAACAGAAATTGGTGTGGGGGTAGAGGCATCTTTGGGACCAGCTGGAATCCTGGGAAGCAAAGGCTACTCAGAGTCTATAGGGGTCTCTGGTTGAGGCTTCTAGCAACTGGGGATTTGAAGACTGAAGTGGTCACCTTCTGTAGCCAGGTAGGACTTCCAGTGGAGGAGGGGTGTCAAAAACCTACCCATAAAACCTTTGATCCAAAAGTTCCTGCCTACAAGATGTGCAAGTTATAAAGCTGGTGCAGAGATTGATGGAATGGCCAACCAATGACTGGCCCAACTAGAGACCAACTCCATAAGAGAGAGCCAAACCCTGATAGTATTAATGATAATCTTCTATGCTTGCAGACATGAGCCTAGCATAACTGTCTATTAAGAGGCTTCATCCAGCAGCTGATGGAAATAGATGCAGAGACCTACAGCAACACATTAAGCAGAGCATAAGGAGTCTTGTGAAAAATTTGGGGATAGGATTGAGAAAGCCAGAAACATCAAAGACACTACAAGAAGACCTATAGAGTTAACTCACTTGGGCCCATGGGGGCTCACAAACTGACCCATTAACCAAAGAGCATGCAGGGGCTGGACCTAAGTCCCCTATACATTTGTTCTAGACGTGTTGTTTGGTGTTTATGTGTATCCTCTAACATGTGGGGGCTGTTTCTGACTCTGTTAACTACCTTTGGATCCTTTTTCCCTAGCTGGGCTGCCTCACCAGGCATCACTGTGAGAAGAAGTGTTCAGTCCTGTTGAGACTGGATGAGCCAGGGCAGGTTGAGAGCTATGAGGGATTTCCCTTCTCTGAGAAGAAGGAGATTTAGTAATGGAGGAGGGGTTTGTGAGGGTTGGAATGGGAGGAAAGGAAGAAGGAGAGGCTGTGATCAGGATGTAAAGCGAATGAATTAATTAGTGAAAAAAAACAAAAACAAATCTTAAAGTAAAAACAAAACAAAACAAAATGAAAGAAAAGAAAAAAATCACATAGAAACAAATGCTGGTGAAGCTAAAGACAAATTTGGGTACTTACAAACTGTGATGATAGTGTGATATAATGGGTTATAAGAAAATAATACAGGAATTTAATGGGTGGGGTAAAGGAGGAATATGGAATAAATTGGATAGGTGAAATGGCATTTGTGTATGATCATATATCAATGTATAAGTGAACAAAATGCAAAAAGGTTTAATTAAAAATTAAGAGAAAAATAAAAAAGAATATAAAATACTCCATTCATTGTGGATATCAGTAGAAGTTCTTCAACATATTAAAAATAGAACAACTTGTGACCTACCTGTTTTTCAAATGTATATATATCCAAAAGTCTTCATGTCAGCAGATCACATACCTACTTCCAATCAGTGTTTATTGAGTTATTTATAATAGCTCAGTTATAAAGCCAGCTTCTATGTTCATGAACTAACTTAGTTATGGCTTCTATTGTTGAGATAATACACCATGAGTACAAGCAACTTGGGGATGAAGGGGTTTATTTGGATTACACTTCCACATCACTGTCCATCGCTGAGGGAAGTTAGGACAATAACTTATTGCAGGACCCTAGAGGAAGAAACTGAAATAGAGCCATGGAAGAATGCTGCTTACTGACTTGCTCTCCATGGTTTGCTTTCTTTTACATTGCAGGGCCACTTGATGGGTGATACAATCAACAGTGGGCTGGACCCACTCACATCGATCACTAATGAAGACATTTCAGAGACTTGTCTACAGGACAATATTATGGAGGCATTTTCTCAGTTTAGATTTTGTCTTCCCAGATGTGTTTACATTCATGCTATGTTGACTCAAACCAACCAACACATCTTTAGAGCAATGGATAAAGTATAGTTTATAAAGAAATATTTTTCAGCCATAGAGAACATTGATACATTATTTCAGGAAAATCTATATAAGGAGTTATATATGTAGCAAACTAAGTCAGTCTTAGATAAATGTTGAACATTTGATTTTACCAATGTTTCCTATATCTTACACAGATATATAAAATCATGTAATTATAACATGAAAATGAGTAGTAAACTCTCTAGGAGAACAATGAGGCTAATGGAGGAAGAATAGCAGAAGCGTTGGATAGGAGGATACAAGGGAAGAGTATTGAACAATTGTATGAAGATGTTCTTATGTAACTCAGTAACATTTACAGTGAATATCCATCAGTGGGTAAATACATAGTACATTAATTTAAAAAAACAGATATTTCTCTTTCCAGTCACCTCCCATCATGTGTATCTGGCATAGTCTTTTCACAGCACTTCCCACAGGTTATAATTACAAGTAGGATTGCAGTTGTTTGGGCATTCCATGTTTGTTTTCCTTGGTTTCAGCACACTAAGAGTATAAGGTCAGTCAAGCCCCTCTTACTTATCCCTGGGACCATGAACCACAATATGTTTTTTTTTAATTAGATATTTTCTTTAGTCACATTTCATATGATATCTCCTTTCCCAGTTTCCCCTCTGGGGAAAAAAAAAACCGTTCCCTCCCGCCTCCCCGTGCTTACCAACCCACCCTCTCCCACTTCCTGGCCCAGGCATTTCCCCTACACTAGGACATAGAACCTTCACAGGACCAAGGGCCTCTCTTCCCATTGATGACCCACTAGGCCATCCTGTGCTATACATATGCTGCTGGATCCATGAGTCCCACCATGTGTACTCTTTGGTTGGTGGTTTAGTCCCTGGGAGCTCTCAGGGTACTAGTTAGTTCATACTGTTGTTTGTCCTAACGGGATGCAAACCCTTCAGCTCCTTGGATCCTTTCTCTAGCTCCTTCATTGGGACCCTATGCTCAGTCCAATGGGTGGTTTCGAGTCTCTACTTCTGTATTAGTCAGACACTGTCAGAGCCTCTCAGGAGACAGCTATATCAGGCTCCTCTCAGCCAGCACTTGCTAGCATCCACAATAGTGTATAGGTTTGATGATTGAATATGGGAAGGATTCCCAGGTGGAGCAGTCTCTGGATTGTCCTTTCTTCAGTCTCTGCTCCATAGTTTGTCTCTGTAACTTTGTCCATATCCTTTCTTAGCTAATAGATTTTCAAACAATTTTCTTTACACAGTTTTCAGAATGATCACGATTTGACAGTTGACATGTAACATTCTTGATCCAATGTTGTAACTTCCTTTTGAAAGGAGAAGCTTTGGAGATTAACACCACTTTGCTTACAGGTACTTCTTTTGAATAGAGATATTTCTCCCAATGATCATTTGGCTGCTTCACAAGTGCTTTTGGATACTTATATACTTCAGTAAGCAGGGTTTTAAACATTTCTCATGCCTTGAAAAAATTTATAGTTGTTACAATTAGTATGAGATACTAACATAACCATTCTTTAAGGACTTTTAGTGTTCAAAAAAAAATCTTATTTTGCAGAAAATTTATCAATTCACCAGTCTGAGTTTAAAAATGCACTCTATTTTCTTGTATAGGATGATATTAAGTAATGATGAAAGTGACAAGTTAGGGCATGACTTTAACTGGCAAGGTTTACATATGTGTACTTCATATTGTTTGTACATATTTTATGAGGGTTTTGAGAGTTTCATGTGTTTTACTATACTTGCTCTCCCTTCAGCTCTTTTTAAATCTTCACTACTTTCCCTACACAGTCAAAGGTATGTTGTTGCCATTTTTTAATGCATCAAGATCAATTCATGCTGCCAAATTATATTTGGATGCTCCTTCTTCCACTGAACATGGTTGACTTACCCAGGTCTCCACTTGGAGAGAAAATTGCTTTCTTGTCCTCCAGCAACTAAAACTTGCCAACAGCTCCACAGTTAGAGGTGGAATTGGTGTCTAAGTTCCTTCTCCATGCTGGAATGTGGTCTGGCTTGGATTTGCACAGGTTTCATACATGTGGTCCAACCACTGTGAGTTGCTTTGTTTAACTGCTTAAATACATTTATTGTCATCTGCTGCATCTGGTTCTTACAATATTTCTGTCTCATTCTTCACAATTAACCCCAAGCTTTGGGTGTGGATATGTGGTAAATGTGCTTATGTAAAAGACATTTGCACTGTTTCTTCTCTCTTTTTTTATAAATTGGATATTTTATTTATTTACATTTCAAATGTTATTCCCTTTCCGGTTTCCCCTCTGCAAACCCTCTATCTCATCCGCCTTTACCCTGCTTCTATGAAGGTGCACCCCTACCCACCTATCTACTTCTGCCTCACCACCCTAGCATTCTTCTACACTGAGACATCAAGCCTTCACAGGACCAAGGGCTTCCCCTCCCATTGATGCCAGATAAGGTCCCTTCAGCTCTTTCAGTCCTTTCTGCTGGGGTCCCTGTGCTCAGTCCAATGGTTGGCTACATGCATCCTGTATTGGTCAGGATCTGGCAGAACCTCTCAGGAGACAGCTGTATCAGGCTCCTATCAGGAAGCACTTCTTGGCATCCCCAATAGTGTGTCAGTTTGGTGTCTGCATGTGGGATGGATCCCCAGGTTGGGTAGTCTCTGGATGGTCTTTCCTTCAGTCTCTGCTCCACTCTTTGTCCCTGAATTTCCTTTAGACATGAATAATTCTGGCTTAAAATTTTGGAGATGGATGGGGTGGCCCCATCCCTCAACTGGGAGGGGGTCGTGCTTAACCTCTGGATATGGTCTCGACAGGTTCTCCTTCCTCTTTGTGGGGTATTTCAAATATCATTATCCCCATGGTGTCCTGGGAGGCTCTTGCTTTCCTGGCATCTGGGACTTTCTGGTTGCTACCCCCAGTTGCCTATCCCCCATTACTACACACCTATGTTCAATTTCCTGACCCTCTGTACATCTCTTCCATACTTGATTCTTCTCTCTCCCTGTCCCATTCTCTTCCTCCAAAGTCCCTTCCACCTTCTACTTCCCTTGATTATTTTGTTTCCCCTTCTAAGTAGGACTGAAGCATCCACTCATTGGTCTTCCTTCCTCTTGAGCTTCATATGGTCCGTGAGTTGTATTGTGGTATTCCTCACTCTTTGCTTAATATCCACTTATCAGTGTGTACATGCCAGGTGTGTTCTTTTGTGACTGAGTCATATCACTCAGGATGATATTTTCTAGTTCATCCATTTGCCTGTGAATTTCATGAAGTCATTGTTTTTAATAGCTGAGTAGTTTTCCATTTTGTAAATATACCACAGTTTCTGTATCCATTCCTCTGTTGAGGGACATCTGGGTTGTTTCCAGCTTCTGGTTATTATAAATAAGGCTGCTATGAACATAGTGGAGCATGTGTCCTTATTACATGTTGGATCATCTTCTGGGTTTATGCCCAGGAATGGTATGGCGGGTTCCTCAGGTAGCACTATGTCCAATTTTCTGAGGAACCCCCAGGCTGATTTCCAGAGTGATTGTACTAGTTTGCAATCCCACCAGCAATGGAGGAGTGTTCCTCTTTCTCCACATCCTTGCCAGCATCTGCTGCCACCTGAGTTTGTGGTCTTAGCCATTCTGACTGGTGTGAGGTGGAATCTCAGTGTTAGTCACTACTTTGACCAGTAGTGAGCCTATGTATGAATCCTTATCTAATGAAAATAGAAGCTTTTCAGATGAGAGTTGAAAGATGCATTGATTTTATTAAATGGGTATAACAATAAGTCATTACGAATCAGCTTAATACTATGTTCATTTAGCAGAAGAGTACTAACAGGTTTTTTAGGGATTAAGATCTATATACCCATAGGTTCTTGGCCTAACAATCCCACATATGGGCTTTGTTCTGTGGCATGAGACTTAATATCCCACCAGAAAGTGGCTAATTACTTATAACCTTTGTGCCAGTATTTCCGTAGTGGGATTGTTTTGCCAGGCAAGTCATTACTCTAGCTTGCAGGTTCATCATTGCATATGATTGATAATTAACTTTTCTCCTCACGTGCAGCACTTTCCAGCACTACAAAAGATAGCCATTAGCTATGAAGCTTCCTAGCCAGTACTACTTCGATTTCTCCATATTCTCTGACTCAAGTGTGATGTTATCAGCAAGAGAATTTTACTGTCAACTTGTGGAGAGTAACTGAGAGCAAAGCCAACAGCCTGTAATATTTAGTGGATTTGTGAGAAATCAGTGGCCAAAAGATTCAAATAAGTAGCAAATGCATGGTAGTGAATTATGCATTTGTTAACCTCTGGTGAACAGAATGGGGGATATTGTTATCTTGTTGTAGGGTGATTCCATTTTCTATTTCTTTAGTATACATATAAATGTATATATTAAGTTTGTTACACGATTACATGTGTCAGATGATGCTTTTCTTGTGAATTGACTTATAACCTGAGAGGGTGTGTGCTTATGATTAGCTGTATTTCCTTAGTATAACCATTATTGATTTAAAATACAGAACTTCAAAGTTTTCTATGTGAGGATTAGTTGACAGAAAGTCTAGAAGTGTTTTAAAACTGTTATTTTGTATTTTTTATTTTTTGGCTAACATCAACTTATTAGTGAGTACATTCCATGCATGTCCTTTTGGGTCTGAGTTATCTCACTAAGAATGATATTTTCTAGTTCCATCCATTTGCCTGCAAAACTCAGGATGTCCTTGTTCTTAATAGCTGAGTAGTAATCCATTGTGTAAATGAACCATATTTTCTATATCCATTCTTCTGTCGTGGGACAGCTGTGTTATTTCTAGCTTCAGGGTATCACAAATAAGGCCACTATAAACAAGATGGAACATGTGCCCCTGTGGCATGATGGGGCATCTTTTGGGTCTATTCCCAAGAGAGGTATAGCTGAGTCTTCAGGCTGATCTATTTCCCATTTTCTGAGGAACTGCCAGATTGATGTCCAAAGTGGTTGTACCAGATTGCAATCTCACCAGCAATGGAGGAGTGTTCCTCTTTCTCCTCATCCTCTCTAACATGTGTTGTCACCTGTGGTTTTGATCTTAGTCATTCTAACTGATATAAGGTGGAATCTCAGGGTCGTTTTGACCTGCATTTCTCTGATCACTAAGGACTTTCAACATTTCTTTAGGTTATTCTCAGCCATTTGAGAATGCTCAGATGTGGAATTTTGGTTTATTCCAAAATCTGGTTTAAGCCATTTTTTGATTGGCTTGTTTGGGTTTTTTGGCGATTAGTTTCTTATATAACTAGGATATTAGCCCTCTATCGGAGGTGGGGTTAGTGAAGATTTTTTCCCAATCTGTAGGGTGTCAATTTGTCTGATTGACTCTGTCCTTTGCCTTACAGAAGCTTTCCAGTTTCATGAATTTCCATTTAGCAATTCTTGATCTTAGAGCATGAGCCACTGGAGTTCTGTTTAGAAAATTTCCCCCTGTGCCAATGAGTTCAAGATTCTTTCCATCTTTCTCTTCTATTGGATTCAGTGTATCAGGCTTTATGTCCTTGATCCACTTGGACTTGAGCTCTGTGCAAGGTGACAAATACGGGTCTATTTTCATTTTTCTACATTCAGACAGCCAGTTAGACCAGCACCATTTATTTAAGAGGCTTTCTTTTTTCCATTGTATATTTTTGGCTTGTCAAAAATCAAGTCTCTGTAAGTGTGTGGTTTTATATCTGGGTCTTCAATTCTATTCCATTAATCAATGTGTCTGTCTCTGTACCAACACCATGCAGTTTTTATCAAAGATGATACATTCAACCCTCAAGAGACTGGAGGCCCCAAGGAGTTTAGAGGTCAGGTGGGGTTAAGGGGGTGGGGTGGGGACATCCATATGGAGACACAGGGATGGGGAGGAGGTATGATATGTGGAAAAGTTAGAGGTTGGACGGGGGGTGGTATGGGGAATAAAATATGGAGTGTAAAAAATAAAGAAAAGAAAAATGAAAAAGGAAAAAATAATAAGAAAGTAAAATAAAACACCTTTTTTTTTTAAATTTGAAAATTAAATGATAAGGAACTTTAGTACAAAATCAAGATATAACTTGTTACATCAAGACTTTAATTTGATGAGGGGTACATTTTGAAAACTCAGATGTAAATATTTTTAATTTATTAACTTCTTCCTTTATTGAATCCTTGAAAATCTTATATATGAAAGGAATTTTAGGCATTGGGCATACAATAAAGAGAAAAACAAGTATACACATTTACTTTCATGGTATCCATATTATAGTGGAAGACACGTGGAGATATTTATGAGGCTGATGACACCTATAAAAGTATTGAAGACATTTGCAAGTGAGGGCCGACTTTGAAGAATACCACAAAGCACAGAAGATGGAAATAAGTAACTGAGGGAACAACTGCTCTGCACAGAAGAAGAGGTTTCACTTGCCTTTCCCTTGTCCTGAAATAAGGAGCCAAGGGAAGATTTTAAGATGGGATTGTGGCACAACTTTTAAATTGTTACCTATTTTTCAGTTCTTTGGGATTTTAAAAATTTTACTTTATAAGTATAAACATTTTGCTTGTATGTATGCTAGTGTATCACATGCATGCCTGGTGCCAACAGAAGCCAGAAGATAGCATCAGATCCCATGGAACTGGAATTATAGGTGTTTGTTAGCCACCATGTTTGTCGCTTCCACCTCGACCATCAAGAAAGATGTGACTCAAGAGCTCTTCTCCAAGCAGTTTATTCAGGAACTTAATACAATCTTCTTCTGACTTCTGACTTTCTCCCCCTGAGGGCAATCCCCCAGGCCCTTAAATGCTCTATCCTGAGCCTATCTCAGTAGGCCAGGTGGTGCGGGCAGATAGGTTGCCATACTCGGAAGCAAGCCAGGCAAACAAACACAACCAAATCAGGTGTTGTTTATAGCTCTAGCTCTCCAGCAAGGAGCGGAAGCCAGTGCCATCTTTAGGGTGTGGTTCGGACGGCTCTCTACAGTTCCTCCTTTTTTGTTTTGCAGCGGCCAAGAACAGGTCTGATCTCTGATGATAGAAACAAGGACATTGTACCACCCCTCCTCAGGCTTCATGTCTCCCAGGGAGGGCCAGACCCGTCTGATGCCTTTTTGCAGAGACAGGTTCTGGGGTATCAACCTGTATGCAATCAGACATGCTCTTCTTGAGGTTGCTAGCTGCAGGCGGCACACCTCAAGTGCAGTGGTAAGCCTTGAATCCCGAACTCGACGAGCCCATAACCCAGAGGTCAATGGACAGTTATTTCTGCATGACAGCAAGCCATGACTGGGGGGACTGCCCTGTCTCAATGGTGTAAATGCTTGAACTATCATGGCTGCATTCCACTTCTGAACAATCCTCGTCTTACACAAACACCAGAGACCAGTGAAACAGACAATCAGCAATAGGGCTAAAGAGCACCCCCCCACACTCTTTCATATGATTCACGGCAGAGGCGATCCTAGATGATAATCCATCAGCCAGCCCTGCATTCACCCTCGTAGAGTTAACACTGACGATAGACCACTTCCTGTAAGATATTGAGACAACTGTCGAGAAAGATTAGCAGCTTGAATAATACTTTGATATTGTATGGAAGTCACACACAATCCAGGAAATTTCCACTCACAGCCTACTTATACTAGCTGCCAGAGGGTATCTATTTGTTCTTACTCAGCTGCATCAGGACAGCTGCTAGTAACCAGTCTGTTGATTAGCAAAGCAACCTTGCCCCGAAAAACATATCCCTAACCCAGGCTTGATTCCCAGCTGCTCAATTAGCGTCTGCCTGTTCATTAGCAAATTAAAGTGAAAGAGGCTGTGATCCTGTAAGTACAGACTCAGCCAAGGACTTTATAACCTTAAAATCCAAGGGCTCATGATAACACTGACCCTATGCATGACAATTCAGTTCTAACTGTCCGCCACATTTCAGGGCAAAAGGACCTAATTAGGGTTTCCAACTCTTCATCTGTATCTGACCACTCCGTGTCTGTACTTTCCTTTTCTGATTTTACCTAACGCTCCCCTTTTATCTGCTCTAGAGCTGCCTGTCCTTCCTCTACTGCTTCACAGCACCTTTGATCTTTTAGACACCCCCTGATTAGCTTCCATATTGGTCTAACACCACTCTTAAGCATCCTCTGCTCCCATGCAAAATCTAGATCTTTTCCGAGCTTATCCCAGCAGGAGAAGGTTAAATTGCCAGACACTGCAAACCATGGGGCTGCAGTCTCACACCTCTCTAAAGTACTTTTCTTAAGTTTCAGATTTTTTGAAGATAGTAGCTCCTGAAGAGCCAAAAAAGTTGGGCGAGATTCACTAGGACCCATAGTTACTTTCACTTCTACTTAGTTCGCTTTACAGCGAAACCTTATTGCTCCTCTCCGGAGTCTTTATAGCCTCTACTTCCCAGAACTTTACCACTCCTCAAATCGGGAGTGCTTCCCCTAACCTTTACAGGGGACTGAGTTCCAACTTACCTGGAACTTACTAGTGGGCTGCCCTGACTGCAAGAAGTTCTGAGCTCTTCTTGGGGAGAGGTTCCCGGTATGGGCACACCACTTGTCGCTTCCACCTCCATCATCAAGAAAGAAGTGACTCAAGAGCTCTTCTCCATGCAGCTTATTCAGGACCTTAATACATTCTTCTGACTTCTGACTTTCCTCTCCCCCCTCCCCCCCACCAGGGCAATCTCCCAGGCCCTAAATACTCTATCCTGAGCCTATCTCAGTAGGCCACGTGGTGCATGCAAGCCAGGCAAACAAGTACAACCAAATCAGGTGTTGTTTATAGCTCTAGCACTCCAGCAAGGAGTGGAAGCCAGCACCATCTTTAGGGCATGGTTCAGACGGGCTCTCTACACATGTTGATGCTGGGAAATGAACCTTAGTCCTCTTTAAGAGTAACAAATACTCTAAACCTCAGAGCCATCTCTCCATACCAGGAATAGTGGTTTTGTTTGTTTGTTTGTTTGTTTGTTTGTTGATTTTTTGCTTTTTTTAATGTAGCTTAATTTCAATGCTACCTTTAGACTGTAAGGGGACAAAATTGTTATATTGGTTTGCTTCATATGTAGAGATGCCATTATTAGGGTTTCCATTGCTGTAAAGAGACAGCATAAGCAAGACAACTTTTATAAAGGACAACATTTAATTGGGTCTGGCTTACTGGATCTGTGGTTCAGTCAATTATTGTCATGGTGGAGAAAAACTGTAGTGTCCAGGCGGACCATAACACTGGAGGAGCTGACAGTAGTTCTACAAATTCTTCTAAAGATGAATAGAAGAAGACTGACTCATATGTGGTTAGGAGAAAGATCTCAAAGCCCACCCCCGCAGTGATACACTTTCTGCAACAAAACCATACCTACTCCAACAAGGCTACAGCTCTTAATAGTGCCACTCCCTGGGGCAAGATTATTCAGACCACCACAAGAGATTCACATATATTTTCAAATAAAATTAGTAGGACAAAAACATCTCCACATATAGCATAATAAAAAAAGCAACATTAGCAAGAGCACAGACCAGAGCTTCTCTAACACTTTAGTACCAGACTCTTAACATTCTGGAAGTTTCTTGGGCTACAGAAATGCCTCTGTGGCTAAGAGCAGGTACTATTCTTAAAGAAGATTCAAAATTGGTTCATAGCACTCATTCAAGTGCTTCATAAATACTTATAATTCTAGCCCTAAGAGTTTTAGCACATTTTCTGGACTCCAGTAGTTACATTCACACGCACACATATTTCCCACACATATTCTCATAATTTTGAAAAATTAAAGTAAATAAAAATAAAAGATTTTGGTGGACACAAACAGCTTTAAGTGTGTTGTAACTATTAGTATTTATAAGAAATAAAAACTCATTAAACATATTTCCTAATTATTAAAATAGAATGTCTTATGAAAATTCAACTTTTTAAAAATATCAGTATTTAGAATGGCATTATTTTTACTTTTGCAAATGCCTTTGATATCTGGTGTAATAGAAATAGGTCAAATTTTATTTATGCTTTTATTTGCTCTGTTGTAACTCATTGTTTTGCCAGGAAGATAATGAAGCAATTCAGAGTTACTCAGACCTGCAGTTATAAAACAAAAGAGAAAATATTGTAATATAATTTTCAGCTAATTATGAATATTACTTCTTAATATTATATCAAAACTCCAATGGTTATAGCTTCTTAAAGATTTAGTTACAATTTAGAATTTGAAGTGCTGTCAATTAACTTTTTTGACACACTTGTATCAAAACCTCCCTATTTTGTACTTTGAGTAGACTTTATACTCATTCATAATTTTAGACAATATGATTTCACCACTTAGAAAATGCTGGTTTCCTGAATCACACAGTGAGAGTATGATAGTAAGAAAGACAAACAACACACCATCATTAACTTGTTTTGCTCTCACAGATCACCTGAGACTCACAGGGATAGGAAAGGAGTCCCTGGAACACAGTTTAAGGACTTCTGAATTGGCTGGCTGTTTTGATCTCAAACATTTCTTATTATCAATTGTTTTCACAGAAAACCTTAACTTAGACACTCAGCCTTTGTCTGCTTGCTGTCCTGCTGTCCCAGTGTTCCATCTGACATCTTCCTCACATAGAGTTCTAGAACTTTCTAATAGTTGTGGTTATAAAATTTTATTAATTTATTTTTCCCCATACGAAGCTTACCTTTATCTTTGTTCTTGCAACATAGTTTTAGGTGTTTCATTTTTCTCAGTAGGTTGTGCTTCAGAAGTCCCCAGTCATCTTAACTGACGGTTATTAGATTAGTCTCTGGTAGGCTCTAAGGTTAGGGTTTTAATTTCCATTGTTTCACTATCCTGTCTGTGGAGTTCTTCCTTATTTAGAACTTCATTGGGCATTAATTATAAATACAAAGATTATTCAATAGTTCTGAAAATTATTTATTTCTTCTCTGCTGAATTTCTCCCTGTTTCTCTGCTATATTCTTATGTTTAATTTTAATCTCTCCTTCACAGACTCTCTGCATTCAGGAGCCACACTTGCTACAATTCTATGAAGAGTTCTTTTGAATCAGCAAATTTTAAAAATAACTACATTGTCATAATAATTTTCAATGTCTTTTGAGGAACTTCATTTATTGTCTAGAAGTTTCAATGTACATTTTTGCAATTATTATTTTACATTATTTTATATCTTATCTTTTTCATATAACATCTTGAATATACATGTATCTTATTTTTCTACAAAATTTTGACTTACAACTACAATTTAAATTAAGATATGGAAGATTTTTATCTGTGTTGACAGTCACCTGGAGGCACCACTAACCTAGAACCAATCTGAATTCTCTGAAGGTTGATTTCTTTTTCTAGTTCAGATAATCAGTGTGTTGTCAGAATAAAGCTTAGTCTCTGTGTGTCTACAGCCAAGATTTTTTTTTCAGAATTTTAGACCTGAAGTTATAAAATAAGAAAGAAGAGATTGTAATATAATTTTCAGATAATTACAAATATTACTTCTTAATACTATATATCAAGACTCCAATGGTTGTAGCTTCTTAAAGAATTAGCTGCAATTTAAAACTTGAAGTGCTATCAATTAACTTGGGATCTCTCTTATGGGGATACACCAAGGCCTGACACTATTACTGATGCTATATTGTGTTTACAGATGGGAGCCTAGCATGGCTGTCCTCTGGGAGGCCCTACCAACAACTGACTGAGACAGACACAGATATCTGCACCCAACCATTGGACTGGAATCAGGGATCCCTAAAGTTGAGTTGGGGGAAAGATTGAGGAAGCTGAAGGGGAGGGCAATCTCATAGGAAGACCAACAATCTCAACTAACCCATAGCTCAGGGAGCTCCCAGAAATTGAGCCAACAACCAGTAGCAGTCATGGGCTGGTCCAAGGCCCCTGCACATATATAGTAGAGGACTGCCTATAGTAGAGGAGTGTGGCCTTAGCGGGAGAAGATATGCTTAATACTGCAAAGACTGAGGGCTAGGGAAGGAGGTGGTCTGGTGAAGGGGGCACCCTTTCGAAGGCAAGCGGGAAGAAGAATGGGATGAGGAGCTGTTGGAAGAGGGACCAGAAAGAGGGGGCAATGGCTGGAATGTAAATAAAATTTTAAAAAAGAATTGTTTGGAGAAAATTTTCTCCCATCCAGTTTAAAGTCACAATTGGCAAATTCCCCCATTGTCTAATTTTTATGAATGTGCTATGCTCTTGTTTTCTTTTTGTCTTGTATGTGGAATTTTCTAGGTTTGACATTTCATATGAGAGTTTATCTCAAATGTTTTCTTTGAGTAAGGCCATAGGCTGAACATTTGTCCCCAGGATTCTGGTAGGAAGCATTTGGGAGAATATTAGTATTGGCATTTGAATATCTTACAAGACACGTCCATGAAAGTTTTGTTTGTATTTTGCCCTTGTTTTCATGTTTAATAAGCAATGCATTTAGAAAGCAGCATTTGTTTTTTATTCTTTGTCCAGCACTTCTATTGTTCTTATTCAGAAAATGATTAAGGCTATGCAGTATTGCAGTCTGCTACACTGCCAGCATGAAGTGGCTTTAAAAACGAAGTATTGTATTTTTTTTTTAAAACAAATTTTCTAAAAACAGTTCTTCTAAAAGAAGGAGGAGTAAAAGAAGATGAACTTTGAGACAGGAGAGGTTAATTACTGTTGGATGATTATTAATCATGAGTTTGTATTTGGACTTTAAACAGTGAGTGCAATTAGACAAAGTATTTATTATAAGTAAGCTTTCACAATGGTAAAATATTTCCAAGCAGTGTTAATAGGAATTAAAAAAATTAAGATAAAGGCTGTAGTTCTGGCCCCTAGTTAGAGTAAAGTAAAATGGATTTTGGAAGATTTACTTGCTGATAGTTTTTATCTTTTGAGTCAGCTTGACTAGATTATAGTCCAAGTTCTTCAGCCAAACACTGATCTAGCTGTTGCTGAGAAAGAATTTTAGAGCTACAATTAAAAGCCCTGATCAGGTCACTTTAAGTAAAAAAGACGATGGGGTTGACTGTGGCACTTGGAACATATTAAAAATATCCCTGAATAGAGAAGCGGATGGAGAATGGAGGACAGTAGTCCTGTTGTAGCTCTGCCTGCATCAGTGGACTCTGACCTGCGGTAATCTTTTCTTCTTGACTGCATGACCTATGCATGGCTGTCTTTGCAGGTCCTATGAGATCTAAAACTGTACTTTAAGTAGGTTACTCTCTCCTCCAGCTGTGCAGTAACCACACTGGAACAACCTGCTGGATGTGCTTCTCTGACTGAGCAATGATCCCAACACCCAGAGCAATCATTACAAATATTCTTACTGTTATTCTAATAATTCTGTTTTACAAAGGCATCTAATGATTTGATAATGTTTGTTTGCCCACACATATAGGGCTGTCAATATAGCCATTTATTAATGGTAGCATAATATTCAAATAGGGTTATACCTTCAACTTAAAAAAAGATGAAGAGAAAGAACATATAGAACATAGCATATCCTTCCTTGAAAGAAGAGAATATATATTTGTTTTATTTTATTTCTTGTGAACATTTTATAATAATAGGTACTAGCATTTATTAACTTCCCTGTTGAAATGCTGCATTCCTTAACACTCACTCTGGTCCTCCTTGTTTTTCTTCCTTACTGGAATTTTGTCTTTTGTTTCCCCCTAAATCTCCTCTCCTCTCTTCTAATTTCCCAGCTCACCTTTTGGTGCAAGTCTCTAATTAGTGTCCACCCTATTGTTATTTTTAGTCCATTCCTTCAGGGTTACCCAGGTTCCTGAATTAAAACTCACCATAATGCTGATGATCCTTAAATTTACTTCTTGTCATAATCTTTTTTTAAATTGAGGCACATTTTTAATGGTTTCTAAAAGCCATCTCCTTTTACTGCTACATGGGCTCATTTATGTCTTCCCATGGGAACTCCTGCCTTCAAGGTCTTCTATCTCCAAACCTGCTCATCCTGTAATCTCTGCTGCTTCATTCTAGGGGACACATTAAATAATTTCAACCTCTGTTACCTATTTTCATATTCCATATACATCCAAGCACTCAGAAAACACTTTAGTTTTTATCTCTAGGATAAAACTACCCTCTTATGACCTCTGCTGCTTCGATCCTAGACGAAACTCAAAATGGTTTTGCTCTGACTTCTAAGAGTAGTGTTTCATCTATCCATATGGTTTCCACTTTTGCTTCCTTAGAGACCATTATGTATTGTGTGATAAGATATGAACATGTCAAAAACATCATCCTGTATTCAGAATATTCTTTGAGCATCCATGTTTTATTTGTATAGAGCTGTATGTAACCCAGAGCTCCCACACAGCAATCAATCATTCTATCAGTTTGGTACTCACTTACAGCCACATATCTTCTCACCTCACTGGAAGTCCAAGCACTTCCAATGATATGGAAATACTCTGAGATAATTTTCTCCCATGCTGTTGTCTTTAGATTCAGTTTCAGAGAAAAACTGTGTCCTCCTTAACCTACTCTACTTACTGATCTACTTAATAGATATATTTAAGAACAAATTTTTGCTTAATGATAAATGATGCTTTAGGTGCAGTGATAAACTATGGTTGAACTGTCACTACAATTATTAGGTAGTAACTTAGGGTTCGGAATCAATGTGTAGTTAGTAATAGATAGCAAGACAAAGACCAAAACATCCCTTTCAGTTTTAGCACCATGACTGCCACTAACAGACATGCTAAACCATGTAGTGACAAGACAGACCCCAAGCTGGAATGATTGTGTGATAAATGAAAGGTGATAGCTGTCTCCTCCTCATCCTCTTCATCCTCCCCCTCTCTCTTTCTCTCTCCTCTCTCTTTTTTCTCTCTTTCTCTCTCTCCATCTCTCTCTTTCCTTCCTTCCTTCTTTCCTTCCTTCCTTTCTTTCTTTCTTTCTTTCTTTCTTTCTTTCTTTCTTTCTTTCTTTCTTTCTTTCTTTCATCTTTTTTTTTCAGTCAGGGTCTGTTACTAAATCTGGAGCTCACCAATGAGCTATACTGGCTGGTAAGCAAGCCCCAGGTATCCTCCTGTCTCCATCTCCTCAGCTTTGGGGTTTAATATGCATGCCACCATTTTGTGTGGGTGTTACAGTGGGTGCCACTGTTAATGTGGCTTTCTCAGCTACTTATCTTATACAAGAAAGACACATGAAGTACGTAGAACATCCCACATCAAACACCCATTAAGATAATGCCTGTAAACTTGCCCAGAGCTAAATGTGATGGAGGCATGTTCTCAGTTGAGTCTCCTTCGTAGTTTCCCAGATGACTTTAGCCTGTGTCAAGTTGAAAAGAAAAACAAAACAAAATGAAACAAAACAAACACCTCTGTTCATAAGCACAATTATTCTCTTGCCCCAAATATGCTCTGATTTTATTTTGTGAATTCAGGACTTAAAACACTACTGTTCTCTGCCAAGTTGATTGCATACTAACCAGGTTTAAAGTTTCAACCTTTACATCTTCTGAAAACAAATAGGAGAAATTGACTTGATGTCTACAAAATACTTATATCTATAGCTTTTGAAATTCTTTTCTAAAATTTTACTGATATTAACTTGCTTCCTGGATTCTTTAAAGTGTCATTGATATCTCAGCTTTCAATATGTTTCAAACTTCTGTCTGCAGCATCTCGTTTATAGAGTAAATTTTTCTCCAAGGTAATGGTCTACTTTTACATTTGGATTCTAAGAATGGAAATGAGCCTTTTGTCTTTATTTTTTATCAATGTGTGACCTTCTAGCTTTCTCCTTTCTTCTGATCTTTCCCTCAGTATGAATTTTGACATATGTTACTCATTTTCATTTTCTCAAATATTTCAAAAATAGCCTTTTAAAAATAGTCTAGAAATGAATGCTTGAATCTATTGGAACACATTTTAGGTGATGAACATACCATCTAGTTGGGTCAGTTTGTCTTCATTTAGGTAAGAAAGGAACACTGATTTATTCTTGTTTTATTTGTTTGTTTTTGAGGTAGGATCTCACTGTACTTCTGACTGAGTTTAAACTCAAGGCAATCCTTCTGTCTCTGGCCTCAGAGTACTGAAATTAAGGGCTACTATATGTCCTACTATGCATGGCCACAGTATGTTTTAAACTACCAGATAAAGAATGGATGACTTTGCCTTTTGCTTTCCATAGCTCTATTAGCTATCATGAATTCAAGAGATTCCCTTTGTGATTTATCCAGCACTTTCTCTATGTCTCATCAAATTCATTCTCTAATGACTTCAAGGAGAATCTTTGGACAATTTTTATAGAGATACCTCACATTTATTTCGTATATTAAGGTATGTTGATATTTGAGCATATTTTTATTTTATCTGTTATTTTAACAGGAGCTTACTATCCTTACACCTTTGTATGTTTAATGTTCTATGAGCCTGTCTCAGCAGCTAGGAAATCGATATTACAAATGTCTTACCTAATCTCTTTAGCTTTCATGATGGGAAGTCATGTGTGTTCAGAGCCTAAGATTACTATGAAGATTTTTCAAAATATGTGAATTCCCAGTACTCTTGAATGCTTCTTATATTAGTATGTGTATCTGAAAATAATAAGAATATATTTCTAGAAGATAATGTAAATAGAAAAAAATCATTATTTTCTTTGTGGAATTATTATAGAGAAAAACCTTTTTTTCCCCAAGACAGGATCTCTCTGTATATCCCTGGCTGGCTGTCCTGGAACCCACTCTGTAGACCAGGCTGGTATCAAACTCAGAAATCTGCCTGCCTCTGCCTCCCAAGTGCTGGGATTAAAGGCATGCGCCACCACTGCCCGTCTAGAGAAAAATCTTATGTTGTATTTTCATGGTGTCCATAATATTTCCTAAAATGTATACATCATAAGCACAGATAAATACTTGTTCTTCAGGGGAGAATCTTTTTAAATCTTTATTAAATTATTTTACTTATTTATATTCTAAAAGTTGTCCCCCTTCCCGGTTCCCCCTTCCTGAGTTTTCACCCCATCCCTCTCCTCTTACCTCTGAGAAGATGCCCCCCTACCTGTTCACCCACCCCATCCTCACCCACACCATCATCCCTCTTCCCTAGGGCATCAAGTTTCCACAGGATAAAGCATATTCTCTACCACTGAGGCCATATAAGACAGGCCTCTGCTAAACATGTGCCCCCATGGCCACGAACCAGCCCATGTTTTCTCCTTGATTTTTGGCCTAGTCTCTGGGAGCTCTGATGGGCCCTGGTAAATTGACATTGTTGTTCTTCCTGTGTGGTTGCAGTCCCTTTCCTCTTACTCTTCCATATTGGTTTTTGACCTCAGTTTAGTGGTTGGCTATAAGTATCTGCATCAGTGGGTATCAGAACTCACATTTGTAGTTTAGATACCAGAATGAAAGTGATGCAAAGAATATAGCAATAGTAAGTCGTATCTCATTGACCTAAGTATAAACCACTAGGTACTGCGCTGTCTTGGGTATTTAAGTGGTTATGCTTATGAGTGCAGATATAAGCAGGCATACACATATGCCTGTTCAAAGAAGCATTAATGCAACTTATTTTGTTAAAGCTTTCAGCTCAATATATTTTGCTTGAGGGGAAATTATGCATTCGGAGGAATGAGTTCATTAGCTCAGTGCTATTTATTTCTAAAATGAGAAATATTTTTCTCCCAGAATCTCAGAGAACAATTACAAATGTGGAAAAAATTACAGAAATTATTAAAGTGTGAACATTTAAGCACTACAGTTTTTTTAAATTTAAAATGGCAAGAAGACAAGGATAATAAAAATCTGAAGTTAGTTCCTCAGATTTAGTATTGTAAAATAAGTCTATCACAAGGAGATTAGAAAATAGGTCATGTTTGGGACAGAAGGATACCATTTAGGAAACTTTGTTTCTTTGCTCTTTGATAACTCCCCCTGGTTTTCATCCTATCATTCTGGATATAGAGCGCAAACAAAGAGAAGCAGACATATTAAAGCTGTCACCACGAAAGGTGAATGGACTGCCATTTCCAATTTTTTGCCTCTGACTTAGGTAGCTGAGGGCTGGTATCCCTGAGTAATGTCATTCAATGATAGGATTATATATTGATTGCCACAGAGAGATGCAAATGATGACACAGGGTAATCCCTTCAAGACTGGCTTTCTGTCAAAACATAATTCTTATAGAAGCAGCTAGAGAAATTATAGTTCACGATGTTCTAGATAAAGTAATAATTAATTTTAGTCAGTAGAGTATGCAGGGAAGCGATGTAGAATTGCTGAATATACATTTAAAAAGCAGCTAGCTTAATTAGGTAGCTGTAGATATATTCATGTTTGGGATTTTAATGAGAATCACAGTTGGAAGCTTTTGGCTCTTGGCCAAGTCAACTGAAGGCCAAGTTGAAGAGCAATTTTTTGGAGATGAATGAAGGAGAATTTAGTAACATAGTAAAGCAAATTGAAAGGGAGGAGATAAGGCCGCACACTTGTTTCTCCAGTTCTCTATTTTACTTTGAGTCAGTGACATCAAATGTTTCTCAATGGTATTGTAGATTCTTTAAGTGTGAAATGATCTAGGAAGCCTGCCTGGAGCAAGGGTTTTTGATCATTTCCCCAGACTATGTGGCTGTGTAGATAGCTCAAGTTGCACTACAGGACTGCATGCTACCCTCCTACCATGTCAGTTGCTTGTTATTCTTTTTTTTTTTTTTTCAGTAGAGCAACTGTGTTACTTTGAGTGATCTTCCAAACAAGCTGGCTGGTTTTCATAGTTACATTTTGTTATCCCACCATTTAGTTCCTCCATTTTGTATGCAACGTGGTGGCTTGAGACAGAGGAATTGTGGGGTCCAGGCCAATCTGGAATTCCTAGGAATTAATTCCAAGCTAAAATTAGAGCAAAGTAAGAGCCTACAGAAGCTATAAGCAAAGATCTAACGTGACTTTTGCTTGTGTTACCTGGTGAATCCGTGCTCACACCAAGAACATCAGATGTGACGGTACAGACTCTGTCTACAGTGACAGAGAGGAGAAATCAGGGAATGGCCACAGCTTTCACAGTATGCATTTCCTGCACTAGTAGTCTCCTATGTAAGAAATGTCAATTGCTCAAAGCAGCAAGTCCAATTGTCATTCTCTAAAATGAACACAACCACAAGGATCTCTGTTCATTTCAATGAATCATCATGTATAGGAGCTCTGATTTCCTCCCAGAATATGTAATACAAACTATTGAGATTCTAAAATATCAAATCTGATTGTTCTGGCAGCATGTGTATAGTAGAGGATTGCAAATTCGATCATCAATGGGAGGAGAGGACCTGGGCCCAGTGAAGGTTCTGTGCCCCAGTGTAAGGGAATGCCAGGGCCAATAAGTGGGAGAGGGTGGGGTGGCAGGCATGGGGAAAGGGGAGGCAACAGGGGTTTGTTCTTGTTGGTTTTGTTTGTTTGTTTGTTTTTTGGAGGGGAAACTGGGAAAGGAGAAATCTACATGTAAACAAAGAAAATACCTAATTAAAAAAAATAAGTAAAAACAAATAAAAATAAAATAAAATATCAAATCTCAAAAAATTCAAAGTAAAATTATGAAAAGTCACTAAAATAGTGTCCACTATTTTAGATATATGAAAATAGCACATTCCATGTTTAACAAAGGTTTATATCTAAGATATATAGCTGGGAGGAAAGATAGGGATTTGTTGTTTGGGGCAAAAATTAATAACTGATTTATGGAGAACAATACCAGAGAATTAATTTTACTCTTCCCCATCCCATTTACTAACCATTAAGAGACTTTTTCCCTGGTAAAATAATTATGAATACAACTTTTTGCAATGAAGACTCAGGCATCTTCCATTAATTTATAGGTCCTAATAATTTGGAGTTAATTACATGCAACTTCAACAAATTTTAAAATCTTTTTCACCAATTAACATTTTTATTAATGTTTTCTTTCCTTAAAATAGACATAAGTTTTGAAAGACTAAACGGCATAACATGAGTAGAAGCAGTTATCATCTGGGAAAATGGATATGATACAGGTATTGACTTTTGTTCCAGTGAACATAGAGATTTATCGACCTGAAAGATACAGTCAATATTTGCCCTGAGAGATAATAAATCTAGATGTTCAACAAAATATAAAGTCAATATTTGTATTAATACTTATGTTTTGAATACCTGTCCAAAATCTCTGGACACTTCACCGTGGTTGAATTTGTTGATCCTGGAAAAGTGTTTAATTCTACATAGACCTTGAAGCAAAGTTTGAAGCTAGGACTAAAATAAATATCAGTGAAAACTTCAGTAGAACATTGACAAAAATTCCACTCTGACTTTTTCCCCCTTTGCAACAGTGTCATGTTTTTAAATGCATAACTTTCTTTTTTGACAGAATGTGATTCATTAAAATATACAATTTATTTAGCATCATTCCATTAAATTAAAATTCATAGCCTTAATACATATGCAACCTACCTGCAACTAGAAACGCACAAGTAAAATGTTGCTTATTCTACATTTTAACTATTACTATCTACTGTTTCTAGACTTGTGGAGCATTTCTTTGAAATATGTCAGTGGCTTTTTAAGTACAGTGGCCATGATGGTGCTGAGTTGCTTTCTCCTTAGGCACAGTCATTTTATTAGTGAAGTCAGATGATAGAATACTCTCTCCATTAAGAAATACCATTTGTATATAGACTGCATAGTATTGGTTTGGAGTTAAACTTTCTAGCAAGAACTTGCAATCATCAAAACTATATTAAGCATTATGAACTAATATTCTACCCTGTCAACTTCCTGTACGTGGTTATCTACCTTCTGAGTCCTCAGGGCTAATAAATGCAGAATTCCTTGGTCAATGATAGTGCTACTGATTTGTTCTGATGGTACAATGCAGAGAATAAATTGAAAGTAACTGGAGATTGAATACAATATGAAAAGTAAAATAATGAGTCTGTATGATTTTTATTTACTTCTTTTGTAAACAGTGTCTCATCGCTCCTGCTGGCCCCAAGCTGCCTATATAGTACAGGATGGCTCTCATATACAGCTCATGTTCTGGTATCATAGGAATGCTTCACTATGTTTGACTTTGTATAGCATCTTTGCAAGTGTCAGGTTAACATATTGGAGAGAACAGAACATATATATACTAAATGCTCACTAATTACTTATCAAATAAGCATATGATTAATATATTAGAAATAAATAGCTAGTAGTGAATCCTTGCTACTTAGTAGACTTTTTATTTAATACTTCTTAATACATTCATAAGATGGGCAATACTACAGAAATTTTCTACTGAGAACATCAAAGCAGTCATATGATGGAATTGCTTGGATTTTTTACAACTAGGAATTTGAAGAGCAGAATATGAACCATATTTACCTCCAGAGTCTCTTGCCATCTTCTAGAAAATATCAACTAATGTGATCACAAAAGTCTATTTCTGACAGCTAGAAAACATCTTAGGATTATATTCCTCAGATGTATTTTCTGACTTAATAAGCTAATTGGAAATACAATTTGGATTATATTCTTAACCATCACTGAAGAAGGTTAAATGAGAAAGATTTATGTATATATTTCCTTTTTTTCTGAGATGGGTGTTTCACTCTTGTAGCACAGGCTAGATTCAATTCTTCATCTTTGTGCCTCAGTTTCCCAACCTCTAAAGTTATGGCATGTGACAACAGGACATCTGGTTAGAATGCTATTCAAAAAGCTGAATACCTTAATCTCCCCCTGAAAACATCTCAGAGATCTGAAGACAGATACTTTTAAACAATAATCCAGGTTATACTGATATATTACCAAAATAGAGAAAAATCTACATTTAATTGTTAATAGGTCACTGGTTAATAAAATACTACAGACATTAATCATAAACAAGTTTGTTTTAGACACATATCATTTAGCTTCTTGCTGAGAATCCTTTTGTCGAAGAAGACGAGAACCCATGAGCTGTCCATAGGCAGTTGAACACATCAGATAGTGATGGTGAAGAACCAGAATTGAGCAATGGCTTCATAGATCTTGATACTTTCTCTGGGCATAGTCTTGCCATATGTCTTTCAATCTAATTTGTATGGTGTGTCTTCAAGAAGCTGCTTAAAGTGATTTTTCCCTTGGTGGAAAGAAAGAAAGAAGGAAAGGTCAAGCCCCAGTGAAAATGGTGGCCCATTGTCCTCTTACATGTATCCAAGAGGAGTTTAAACATGCGCAATCCCTCTGGATAGATATATCTAGAATGTCTTCTAATGTTAAGGATGGCAAATGTTGGCAATAATTGGAAGATATACATATTTGTATGCTTCTCTTTGTGAGACAAAATTCAAGGCAACTCATTTACCTTAAAAGGAAAACTCTTACAGAATAATAAGTTACTGTGAAATGCTCTCTATTTTCTGTCACCACTTTGGTGGCACTACTGTGCACTACAGTAGTGGCACAGAACTAGAGCCTATAAAGGTTTATACTTTTCAAAGGATGAAACACAGCTGACGCCATAACACATAAGCTGCTGTTAAAATCTAGACTGTAAATTAATTTTTATCACCGCGCTAGGGTTTCAGTAGTTCTGACTTGTAAACCATAGTGACATGATAAAAGATGCACAATCCTCCTTTAAAGAGAATAAATGACTTTGATTTCCATTATCCTCACCATTTGGCTCTGAGTATACTCTGTATGCACCTTTCAAAATATGTGGTATTCAGTATCCAGATAAATCTTTCTGTTCTTGAAGACTGAGCTAAATTTTATTATTTATTTTCTCATTAGAAATTGATTTCCATGCATTATAAAAAAATGAGATAATGAATCTGATATTTGAGGCTGAGTAATTTTAGACAAACATCTTCCCCAATGTTCATAGATAATTGCTCATACAAACTTAAAATTTATAGCCCTTTCTCTGAACTTTATAATTGTCTAATGAACATAAAAATAGTAACATTGTTCTTTTGCCTTAGGATGGTAAAATGCAGGAAAAAAAAACAGTTGTATTCTTTTATAATTACTCTTCAAAAATAAAACCAAGGGCTAGAGTCATGGCTCTGCTGGGAAAGTGCTTGTCATTCAAATAGGAGGACCTACATTTGATCTCCAGCACTTATGGTAGAAAAAACAAGCTGGCCATGATTATAATTCCAGTTCTGGGGAGTCTGGGGCAGAATGATCCCTGGTGTGGTTAGCTGTAGATTTGGGGAAGAACTTGTCC
>JADRCD010218087.1:42845-75080 GCA_019843815.1 Montemys delectorum | reverse complement strand
TCTGTTTCTTACTCTTCTTTCTTCTTCTTTATCATGGCCATTATCACATTCTCTTTTGACACACAGCTGATATTCCCCCACAGCTAATATCTCTGTAACAATGAAGCAGGGAGCTACCATTCGACTTGAGTTTTAATATTCTGGAAACCATTTTAGAAATTGTCATTGCACAAGTTCTTATAAATGAGGTCACAGTCTGATGGGGTGAAAATTTTATGATTACAAGAACAACTCATGTTTTTGAAGCACTTTTTGTTTTAAAGTAACTATTTCCAACAGCGCTCTTCTGTAATCATTTCAGAAGGAAGTCTTAACACCCTGGTGAGGACTATGTATACAATACTTCTCCAAAAAGTCAAAAATACACTATACTTTTACACTTATACTTGCACGGTACTTGTATATATGAATATGTTTACACAGTATATCCACATGACTATTCAATAACTATTTAGCCTTTCTAGCGATGTCCTAGAAGGTCTTCTCTGACACATAACCTGACATATTTACTTTGTAGCGCCATTTATAATTTTAATTTCTTACAGAACTGAACACTACTTGTCAGTTAACTTCAGTATCATCTTGTCTACCTGTAGGTTCCCATGGTCCTCCAAGGCTGTCCTTAGATCACAGCAGCCAGTTCACATTCATGATAAATTATATTAGTGATGCTTTTTCCTTTCTGAGGGTAGACTCTGTGTCAGAAACTACTATATCTTTCCACTAGATTATAGTTGTCAAGTCAGTACACACACCTATTGCATCAAAATACCAGAGAGATTCACAGGGGTGGCATCTGATTCCATAAACCATGTTTGCCTTTGAATTTCCCCCTGGTTTTGGTACTCTAAAGGTGACTCCTTAACTTCAAGTCAGACTTTATTTTCTCATTGTATGTTTCTGAATCTGTGCACCTTTGATACTTTGAAGAGTGACACAAGCCAGCCCGCTCTCCCTCCTTCCACATACCCTTCCTCCAGCTCTCTCTCTATCTCACTCTCTTTCTCTATAAATGACTTTCTCTTCTTTTTTAAAATCATATTCAAGCCTTTTGTAGCCTAGTATTTAAAAATCTATCATTTGCTTAGTGAGTTTTGGTTTTGTAGGTTACTGGAGGTAAAAACTCCCAGCCATTTTGTAGATTTTATATCACACAAACCCTCTACCACTGTATCCTGCTATGTTTGCCTGTCTTTTGTTCTAGCTGGCATTCTTCTAACATGAAAATTTCTCAAGTGAGAACATGAGGAGACTTGGATGTATTTGAGTAATCTCTATCTTTTGTTAGAGTTTGCAAATGCTGATGTCTTTGACATATACAGAAAAATTACTTCATACAAACATGTGTGACTCTGAAGAACTCCATCTCCCTCCTTATTAATCATCAATATGTCTAGGATACATTTTTTTTTGGATTTGTATTCTCCAGCTTTTGGCTGTGACTTTGGCTCTTGCTTTGTTTTATTGAAATCAGATATATTGGCATGAAAAACAAAGTAGAGTCCAAGAAGTGTATGCTGGGCTTCACATTGCCGTATCCAACAGAGGATCATTCAGGCCATACAGTAGCAAGCAGCCAAGTAATTAATAATAACACACGTTGAAGAAAATGAATGTTTTGGTTGTGCAGGAGAATAAGAAGTCAGACAAAGGCCTGGGATTCATGTCCTTGCCCTGAGCAGCAGCAAAAATAATGTTATGAATAGCATTTAACTGGAATTTGCAGCAAACTGCTGCTTTTATCATAAACAATTGCCAGATGGTATACATGATCTTTCTTTTTTTCTTCTTTCACAAAAGCAGCATTAATTGCAGAGCAGCCCAGGGCTCCTCTCAGCTCATCAGTGTGATAACACTTCATGACCCTGATTAGCCGTCAGTCTACTCAATTAAAAAGATCATTTAGACATTCACCCAATCATTTGCCTATCGAGCCACCTGGGCCTCAACCAGGGGCTCCATTTTTAACATTCTCTTGCCCTCTCTCATCTTGCCTAGCTTTTTTACATATCTCCAAAAGACGTAATTGAATTAAATAAAGCGTCTCGGGGCAGCTGCAACATCTGCTGTTTGTGGTATGTCAAGCCTTCAGCATTAAAAACAGTTACATACGCTCCAAATTAGCAGGTCGCCGAGAAGAAACAGTCGATGATAGTGTTTTTGTGCCAGCGTGAGAAGCAGCTCACAGCTGTGTGCAATTTACAATTAAAGGCTTTATCAGAGCTCGATTGTACTAGTGAATCAAGTGGCGAGAGGTCAGTTAGTGAATTAGACCAATTAGAGCTTGTACAGTTAAATTATCTATCTTATTACCTACTGATAAACAGTCTTGTCATATCTGTACTGAAATGATGAAGCCAAGTGAGTTTTATGAAGTGATCGCACAAGTCTGCTGCCTTGGAACTTAGTGTTTGTGCATTCAAAACCCATATCAGGAAAATGAATTTATGTAACCTTTTTGAAATGGCTATAAACTGAAAAACTTAAAATATTTCAAATTAAGCTGCTCACACCGGCTTAGAATCCATCTCCAAATAAGAGATTTTTTTTTTAAGAAAAAAAAATACTTTGTAGCCGACTAAAAGGGTACCTTGTTTCTTTAAGTTTAATTTCATGTTATTTTTTATTTTAAGAATTAACATCAATTAGAATAAAGAATATTGAAAAAAACTATGCCTGGAAAATGGAAAGAATTAAGCATTCCCAAATAATACAGCAATTTATTTTCTTTGGAAATTCGAAGTCATGGACTATTCTGAGTCAAATAAGGGGATTGGAAGTGATAAATAATGCACCACAATGCACCACTTACATATCTTTCAAACAAAATGCTCTACAGCCATTTTCATGATTCTGTACACAGAACCTCTGGGTAAAGATCAGTGACTTCTAGACTGTTAAGATGTGCCCTGAGAAAGCTATTGTAAATTAGCATCACAATGTTCTAGCAGGAGAGTCATGACCTCCCTATGTGTTGGGCATTCCTTAGGATGAACAACTTATAGGAGGCTTTGCTTTTCCCTATAGTGACTGGTTAGAGCTTTGGTTTCAATCACACTAAAAGCTAGACACAGCATCCTTAGACTTATTCTTGAGTCAATAGTCAGCAGTTGGCTTGGACAATAAATCTTTACAGAACTAGCCTACTTTTTCCTATAGCAAGAATTCAGAATTTGTAAGTTTTTATCTTTGGAGAGATTATAATGTAATTACATCAAGTCCCCTTCCATTTCCTCCCTCCAAACCAAGCATGTACCTCACTTCACTCTTTTACATTCATGTCTTCTTTTTCATTCATTGTTGTTGCATACATATATTTCTTAATACATAAATTCAAACTATTTAGTCTGTGTAATGTTATTTTTGCAATTTTTAGGGCTATGATTTAGTGTTGCATATCCAATTGGTGTTCTTTTCCCTGTAAGAGACTACTTTTCCCCATCTCAGAATAGCCAAGGAATTAATTTTTTTTTTTTTTTTTTTTGTATCAGAAAGCAGTTTTTGTGAATGGAGTCACTCAATTGTTAATTTTTTGTATTTATTTTATTAACCTTCCTTGCATAAATGTATGAACACTATGTTGTTCACATAAGACAGTTCTTTTTGCCTTGTAACAGTGTCTGGAAATAGACATGACACTCCAGGATTGAGGGCCATGCCAAATGTGCTCTAAAATGTGTATGGCTAAAGATCGAGTGTAAATCTCTAAAGAAATTCATGAAACACTGTTTAAGAACTAAGAACACTTCATTGTAAAACAGACTTGCAGAGAAGAAAAACTTTCTTTTGAGAAGTTATATAGCAGAAATATCAAGTTCTCATAAGCAACTTTGTGACTAAACTACAGTGTTAGTTAAAACAAAGGAAATGATTAGCAGATATGTATTACAAGAAATTCCTAAGGTAGCTGGAGGGAGGGGGGGAGGGGAAACAGCAGGACAAGTTGACTGAAGAGAACTGGGAAGCAGCCAGTTCTCTTAATTTCCATTAATTAAAAAATGGAACATCAGTGGATACCTACCATAAACATAGAGCAAAGAAAGGAATAATAAAAGTCCAAACTCAGAATCAAGCTAAGGGTTGGCTGTTCAAAGGTCCTGGAAAATGTGACTTTTATTATGGCATAGGAATGATTATTTGTTTCTTTTAAAGTGAAAATGATATCCATACGATCAATCTTTGTGGTAGATAACTAAATATTTTTTAAAAAATTATTAAATAATGTTAAAAATTAGAAAGAACTTAAATACCTTAGTATCTTTTTCTGTTTTTGTATACAAGTACTGCAATCCATTTTCATAAGTTATTTTTTCTTTTTGTTATTGTTGTTTAGTACTATAAACCATCTTAGTGAGTCATTTTTGTTTAGTAATAAATTATTTTAAGAATTTATTTTAAAATTTACTCTTCTGTCATATATTACACCCGGACCATGGTGTCCTCGTTTTCCTCTACTCCCAGTCCCTCCCTTATATCTGCTCCTCCCTAGAAATGAGCAGACCTCCCAGGGATATCAAAGGCATAACAAGTTACAGTGAGACTAGGCAAGGGTGGAGATCAAGATGCCTAGTAGGAAGAAAAGGGTCCCTAAAAAAAGAAATGAATCAGAGACAGCCTCTGCTCCCACTGTTGGAAATCCCACAAGAACACCTAAATATATGAGCACACATAGCTGCAGTTGTGACTGTAGAGGTTGATGTTCTGTAAGAAATGAGGCAGAATTAGACACATAAAATATACAGTTAATACTGATCTTAGCAGTATTTTTCAATACAACATAAGCAAAGAAAATTGGAATACACACACTCATATATGTATATATACATATATACACATGCACGATCTCATCACGTGGAATTTTCATATATACACACATATATATCTTCCAACTTTCTTTGCCTATGTCACATATATATGTATATATATATATATATATATATATATAACAATTAACTTTTAAGTATTGGTAAGATATACATCACGAGTAATATAAATTAACAATCAGAAATATGTAAGAAATAATTTGAGAATATATACATATAAATGTATGTAAAATATTATCATTAACTATAGAAATGCATATTAGAAAATACATCTTCAAAAGACAAATCTATAATGTACACAGATAGAATTCCAGCTAAAAATGACTAATAGGGAAATACAAAGTAAATAAAAGTAAAAACAAGTGTTGGTTAAAGTATAGGAAAAGGATCCTTTCAATCTGCTGATCGGAAAATAAATTAGTTTAGCCATCACTATAAAAGTTACCAAGGTCCCTTTCAAACAAAAGGTAACCTCGTGATTAACATATAGATCAGAAATCTCATTGCTGCCTATTTATCAAAGAAGAGAAATCAGTAGGTGGAAGACATAGGTGCGCTGTGGTGGTTATTCCAGCACTATTCATAGTAGCCAAGGTACATAATCATTTACAGTGTTCATTACTGGATATAAGAGTAAAGAAAATTGGATGCATAATATGCACAATGAGAACCATGTAGGATTCAGGAAGAAGGAAATAATGTCATTTGAGTCATGTGACTAACATGACTTTTACTAACATTTAACAATACATCATGTTAAATGAAATAAGCCACACACTATCTTATCACATGTGGAATTTTCATAAAAGTAGAGAGAGAACAGGAAAGTTATTGTAAGAGACTATGGATAGGACTAAGTAGAGGAATATGAGGAGACACTGCTGATCAACAGCTACAAATAAGCTGTAGTTGGGAGCGAGGTCTGCGCTGCCACTTCCTGTAACCGACTACATTGAATGTTATAGTGTATATTTCAAATAATCTAGAAGAAAGCCCTAATCATATATAATCAAATAATCTAGCATGCCCTAACCACAAATGAGTGTAAATATTTGAGGTGATAGTTAATTATCCTTATTTGTTCAGTATAAATCTGTACATGAATTCAAACATCATATTGCAGGCTTCATATATCATTATGTGTTAATTATAAAAATTATAATTTAAAAAAATGCAAAAACAAATATATACACTGGGTAATTTTCAATATTATGTATACATATGCAGTGTTAGTAATATAGATTTACCATTAGAAAAACAAACTAATGGAGCAAAAAGTTAATTTGAAAATAAATATTATAAATATGAAAACAAATACATGTGCAAATGGTGTAGCCAATCATAGAAATGCAAATTAGAATCAAGAGTAGATGCTATTTTTTACATAATGTGTCACTTTACATTGTAATAATATTAAATCAAGGCCCTAAGTAGGAATTTCCATTGCATTACTTTTTTCCCCCTTTGATATTTTTTAAAGTTTACTTTACATCCCTTTCCTTTTCTCCTCCCAGTCCTTCCTCCTCCTTTCTCCTCCTCCCCATCCTCCTATTCTCCTCAGAAAAGAGAGAGCCTCCCTTAGCTATCCATCTGCATCTAGGTGCATCTTCTACTGTGGCTAGGCAAGGCAATCCAGTTTGGGGGAAGAGATCCAAAGGCAGGCAACAGAGTCAGATACTGCTCACACGGCCATAGTTAGGAGTCTGACTTGAAGACAAAGCTGCACAAATGTTACATATGTGAAGAGTGCCTAGGTCCCTTCTGCACATGCTTTCTGTTTGGTGATACAGTCTTTGTGGGCCTTTATGGGCACAAGCTCGCTCGTTGATTCTGTATATTTTCTTGTGGTATTCTTAACCACCTCTGGCTCCTTCAGTACCCACCCCCTTCAATAGGATTGCCCAAACTCTGCCTAATATTTGGCTACATTTCTTTTGCATTTATTTTAATTAATATATAAATCTACCATTTCCCCCTTCTCCTCCTCCTTCAACCCTTCCCATTTCCTCCTTCCTTGTAGTTCTTGAATAAATATAAAATTTCTGTTCTGTAAAATAATTTAGCAAGGTTTACCAAAAGGTCATGACATTTTCTAACTTGTGATTTAGATTTCTTCATTTTGTTAGTTTTCTTCAGTAAATAATTAGTCATGAAACAACAACATACTTGGGTTATGATAGACTAGAATCTGGAAACTGATCTGCTTCCATGAATTAGTGATCAGCATTAGCAGTTGTACCACTATCTATATAGACTAAGAAAATAATCACTTGGAGTTATGTTCTCAAAGATATTTTTAAATGTGGAAAATATTTTGGTATATTGCATTTCCAAAAGGATTATGGTAAAATAATGTTAAGATATATACATAATATTTTAGAAGACACTATATTCCTAGGTTTTAGTAGTATAAGGATAACAGTGTCTAGTATTTTCTTTGTTTATAATATTTCATTCTAAATTTTCTTTTAATTATTTATTTAATCAGTCAGTCAGTCAGTTAGTTAGTTTAGGTCTTATTCTATAGCTCAAAGTGGTCTTGATCTCATGGCAAACTTTCTGTCTTAGGCTTTCAAGAGGCCTTTTTAAAATAAGAAAATAGGCAAAAATGTGGAAAAAGATTTGGGTTTTCAAAAGATAATACACCTTGTAGTTAGAAATTAGATCTTAGTTAATGGGAAATAAATTAATTTTATTACCTTTTTGATATAAACATGCCAATAGTGCTGTTAAATGAAAAAAATTTGTAGGACATTTTCTTCTGAATGTGTTAAAATATGGATTTGGAGAATTTTACAAGTTAATGAAATTCTTTCTCTGTGTTGATGTCATTTTATTTCAATATAATAAAATAGAATTCTTGTACTTTTAGAATCTAGTACTTTTAAAAGAATATTCCCCCATCTGCTTACAAAAGGCATACACAAACTTAGAGACATACAGAGATTGAAACTGAAGTGCTGAAATATTTATTCCATGCAAATGGCACCATTCAATCCATCATAAGAACATATCTCTGTTTAAAATCTCCGACATACCTATGTTTAGCTCTCTAGATAGGCTTACTATTTCGCTAATGTCAATTACTATCATAAAGGTTTTATTAGGAAAAATAGAAAATTATGTTTACAAAATGGAAATTAATTCAACTTTCAGAGTGTAACATGAAGCCAGTCTCTCTTCTTAACTATCAAACTAATTGAGATATGTATATTAAGATTTGCAAGTGACATCATAATGGTCATTTCAAGTAGACCACATGGAGCTTAATTGCCTCAGAGAAATCAATAAATTGAGATATTAAAAGAACATGTCACCATTTCATATATTTTGCGCCATTCAAGAAACCACCAGGTAATGCATAATCATTTTAACTAGGCCAATAGAAAGCTTTGTTTAATTTGGCAACATATTTCATCAGTTGGAAAATGCTTGAGATTAAGCTGTGAGAAGATGGATAGATAGATTTCAGTTCATATTTGTTATGACATAACAAGAATCTCTATCTTTGTGAGCCTCCAAACAATGGGTGAAAGAAAAGTGATAAATAGGAGAAGCACTGGGTGGAGAGTTTCTTGTTCATCTGTTTCTTCCTCAGTTCTATTCATAGTGTTTTAGATAAGCAAGTTTCCAGAGCTATGTGCCTACTTATTAAAGACATTAAACCCTATGATGGTCTGGATGCTGCTATTTGCATGGAATAAATATTTCAGCACTTCATTTTCAACCTCTGTATGTCCCTAAGGTTAAATATATCTTTTGTAAGCAGACTGTCATTGAGAATTGCTCTTTTAATCACCCATCCCCCTACCCCTGCCTGTAACTGTGTAGCCACTGTGTCTTTTGATCAAATAATTTAATCTTTTTATGTTTAAAGTTATTATAAGTATGTAAGGGTTTACTGTTATTACTTTCTGAATTACTTACTGGTGTTTTTATGGTCTCTCACAGGTAAATTAGATTTCATCAGTGTGTTAGATCTTTTTAATGTCTACTGAATTTTGTGTGCTGGTATTTTGTTCTACGTGTACGCTCATCAGAGATATCTCCCTGCAGCTTAGGTTTGGTGTCTTTATCTGTTAGGTCTGATGATAATGCTAGCATAGTAAATTATTTTCAAAATATTCCCTTATCTTCAACTGGAATAGAAAGGCTTAAAAAGAACTTGTGTTATTTCTTAACAATTTTGGACAAACCAGGAGTGAAGTCATCATATACCATTTTTTCTTTGTTGTGAGATTTTGATCAACTGAGTTAATTTTCTTATTCATTATTGTATATAGAGACTTCTTGTTTGTTCATATTTCATTTGGTATCCTGCCTGATTATAATAATTTATGTTTTTCTAGGTTTTCTAATTATCAAAGAACAATCACTCATAGTCTAAACCCATCCTTAGTATTTCTTTGAAATTTACTGTTGTGTTTCTTCTTTATTTTCTAATTTTGATCATTTGAGACACCTCCTTTCTTAATTGTTTATTACAATACTTTTTAAACATTTTTGTCTTTAAAAGCCTCTTATATTTAGTCATTCTTTGAGAATTTTATACATATATTGTAATTAAATCAACCTCAATTTCCTTTCTACCTCCTCTCAGATTTCTTTTTTTTTTTTTTTTTTTTTTTTTTTTTTTTCCTCTCAGATTTCTTATACTCTTTGTATAGGCCACTAAGTCCAGTCTGGTTTGTTCCTGTGTGGTTATGTATAGGAACATGTACTGGGTCATAGACAAGCCACCATAAGCCACTTTCTTGAAGAAAGATGACTCTTTGAATTTCAGCAACCTGAAGCTGTCAAAGCTTCTCAGTGCCAAATCCATTACTACTAGAGTTGTAACACGCTTGATTTTTTTTCAGATCTTCTGGGAGCAACAACTACAGTTGCTGTAATTTCATCGATGCCATGGCTCTGTCAAATTCAGAAGAAACTATTTTGAAGCAGTTCTCTCCAACTTTAGCTCCTACTATCTTTCCACTACCACTTCTGCAATCTTCTCTGAGTCCCAGCAAAAGAATTTGTTTGTGATAGATGTTATGTTTGACATTAAGCACTCCATACTTGCTCATTCTCTGCACCATCTGTAGGTATTACTTTAAACAAACAAACTTCTCTGATGAGGGATGAAAGTTGCACTAATCTCTGTGTATAAAGAGTAGTTTTCAAAGGTCATTTTGATATTATGATTGTTCAGAAAAGTAGAAGTGGTAGGTTTTCCTGGGATATAAAATCTTTCCAGCCATGGGTTCTTGACCATCTCTATAGCACCAGATCTGAGTTTATTACTATGAATAAGGTCTAAAATCTAATCATAAAGTAGTTGGTTACTTATTACCCTCACAACATTCATGCCACTTTGGCACCAATTTGCATTTCTTGCCACCTATGAGCATGGAACAAATATATAAAGCAAAACACGAACCAATAAAGCAGAAGGAAAACAGTAGTGTCCAATGACCCCTTTGACCTTTGATTGTCAATTTAATAGAATGTAGGATCACCCAGGAGACAAATTCCTGAGCATACTTCTGAGGGATTGTCTAGAATAGATTAAACTCTAGGTATACATGTGAGACATTATCCACTTTAGGTTACTCTTTGAACATGACTATGAAGAATAACATGTACTAGATTAGTCTCTAAACTCACTTGTGAGAGACTTGTGGGCATACCTGTGAGGGATTATGTAGATCGGAGTAGCCTCTGTGAGCTCAGGTGGCATGACTCACTTTAACTGTGGGCAGCACCATTCCGTTGGCTTGGCCTGCGCTGGCATTCTTCTCCCTCTACTCTTTGACTGTGGATGAAATGCAGTTTCATGAAGCTACCATTGCCATGACCTTACTGCTATGATAAACTACTAATCAAAACCAACCTTTTCTAAGTCAACTTGTTTTTGTCAGGATTTTTCTTTGTATGAACAAGACAACTCAAATACTTTATAATTACATCCAAGTAAACTATTAAGTTGTTCATAAATGAGCTGTTTTTTCTTTCCTATCTAATTGCTTGGTTAAAGTATTTTTGTACAAACTGCAATATTCAATGGTACAGCTGAAGTATGACAAGGAATATGCTGTGTCATGAATACTATTACAGACCAGGAATCGTCTTGACATAAAGACAGAAATACTATACAATTTTTGCACAGTCGATACAAATTATGTGAAGCATTACAATAATTATAATTTTATCTTTGTCAGTTGGGATTAACTTGTGTTGTCAATGACAGTCAGAGATATCAGCTATAGGGTACTAAATACATGGAATGGCAGAGACAGCACAATCTTTCTGTTGTGGGTCAGTAGATGATTTAGGGCTTACAACACCATTTATAACCTTATTTTTGAGATCTTCATTATAGATGTCCTTAAGACTGTAGGCATATTTCTTGCTTCTCATATGTATATTTCTATAAACCTAAGAAAGCAGTTATACATTATACCTATATAGTAAAAGTTGAAAATGTAGAATACTATGATCATACTGAAAGAAAAAAAGATAGTCTAGCATGTTATTACCCAGATAATACAATTTTTTCCCCTCGGGTTTTCAAAATGTATTTGCTTGGATGGAATGTAATATCATGGACCAATTGTACATGTTCCTTAATACCTGTTTTTTAAATTTTCCATTTTGAATTGTCATATACGTTTTAATAATTATGCAATCTTACTCCACAGAAAAGGTAAAAATTAAAGCAATAGCTTATTTTATTTTACAACTATGCAAAGTACCATTATATTATTTTTAATTCAACAGTACTGAGAGTAGATACAGATAATTAGTAGCTGTATTTCACTAATGAGGAAATACAAGCCCTAAAACATTAAGTGGCAACTTACTTTAAATATAAACAAGGTTGTGTAGTATTTGAAGTTAAAAAGCAGTATGTAATCAGTAATGACGACTTCAATAAGGTAAAGAGTGAGAACTGAGCTCAGGTTTGACTTACACAGAATCCAGAAAGAAAGGAGGGTAGATGTAGGCTCTGAAGATTCAGGGAAATGAAATATTACAAAAGATTAGCCAGTAAAATGGGGTTAGACCAGCTGTATCTGCTAGCTGGAAAATATCAAAGGGAGACAGAGATCTTGTCATTAGGTGTTGGCCAGAACCTGAAGTAACTTTTGGTAATTTTGAGGTTTATCTGGCCAGCCTTCTAGGGAAGAGCAAGGTGGCCATCTTAGGAATCTGGTCTTCAGTTCTTAGAAATAACGATAATGCTTCTCTGGAATCTAACTTCTTGAGTTCTTTGTATATATTGGATATTAGCCCTCTATCAGATACAGGATTGGTAAAGATCTTTTTCCAATTTGTTGCTTGCAATTTTGTCCTCTTAACAGTGTCTTTTGCCTTACAGAAGCTTTGCAATTTTATTAAGTCCCATTTGTCGATTCTTGATCTTAGAGCGTGAACTATTGGTGTCTTGTTCAGGAAATTTCCCCCTGTGCCTATGTGATCGAGGCTTTTCACCACTTTCTTTTCTATTAGTTTGAGTGTATCAGGTTTTATGTGGACGTCCTTGATCCGCTTGGACTTAAGCTTTGTACAAGGAGATAAGAATGGATCAATTTGCCTTCTTCTACATGCTAACTACTAGTTGAGCCAGCACCATTTGTTGAAAATGTTGTCTTTTTTCCACTGTATGGTTTTAGCTCCTTTGTCAAAGATCAAGTGGCTATAGGTTTGTGGGTTCATAACTGCCTGTAACTGTACCAATACCATGCAGTTTTTAATCACAATTGTTTTGTAGTACAGCTTAAGATCTGGGATGGTGATTCCACCTGGAGAATATCATCCTGAGTAAGGTAACCCAATCACAAAAGAACACACATGTATGCATTCTTTGATAAGTGAATATTAGCCTAGAAGATTGGAATACACAAAGTACAAACCACAAACAATAAGAAACTCATGAAGAAGGAAGACCAAAGTATGGATACTTCGTTCCTTCTTAAAAGGGGGAACAAAATACTCATGGAAGGAGTTGTAGAGACTAACTATGGAGCAGAGACTAAAGGAAGGACAATTCAGAGACTGCTTCACCTGGGAATCCTTCCCATATTCAA
Source organism: Montemys delectorum (assembly GCA_019843815.1). Lineage (NCBI taxonomy): Eukaryota > Metazoa > Chordata > Mammalia > Rodentia > Muridae > Montemys > Montemys delectorum. Next base: position 62,185 of record JADRCD010218087.1, on the reverse strand, counting down.
TCATCAAATCTAGACACTATTGTGGATGCCAGCAAGTGCTAGATGACAGGAGCCTGATATAGTTGTCTCCTGAGAGGCTCTGACAGTACTCGATTAATGCAGAAGTAGAGGCTCACAGCCATCCATTGGACTGAGTACAGGGTCCCCAATGAAGGAGCTAAAGAAAGGACCCAAGGAGCTGAAGGGTTTGCAGCCCCTTAGGACGAACAGCAATATGAACTAACTAGTACCCTCAAAGCTCCCAGGGACTAAAACTCCATTCAAAGAATACAAATGGAGGGACTCATGGCTCCAGCAGCATGTGTATAGCAGAGGATGGCCAAGTTGGTCATCAATGGGAGGAGAGGACTTTGGCCCGGTGAAGGTTCTATGCCCCGGTGTAGGGGAATGCCAGGACCAGTAAGCAGGAGGGGTTGGGATGGTGAGCAGGGGGAGGGGAGAGGGAACAGGGGATTGTTTTAGTTTTTTTTTTTTTTCTTTTCTTTTCTTTTCCTTTCTTTTTTTTTGGGGGGGAGGGGAACCTGGGAAAGGAGATATTGCAAATAAAGAAAACTTCTAATAAAAAAATAGCGATAATGGTTTTTCAAGTCATTATAAATTAAGAGAGCTCAGAAAAGGCAGGCTAGAGAGAGCAGAAAATCTCTGACTCTTTCTAAGACTGCATAGCCTGAGACAGAACCACTTTCAAATAAGTATCAAGGCATTTTTTTTTAAATACAATTAAAAGTCCACAGTGTTACTGAGTGATCTCCAAGATTTACATCACAATATTATTTGTAAAATCTTTGTATGTGTCTTTTGAGATAATCAATCTTTTCTCAAAGAGAATTAGGGTTAGGAAAGAGAACACAAACAAAAATGATGACATACAGCAAACACCTTTTATGATTAGCTCTTCACCATCAAGGAAGACTTTGGTAAAATTCACTGAGTCCTTAGGAAAGGCATATGCTGTAGAGCTCATTGCTTGAGGCTCTGGAACCTATGGTGAGTGAGAAAGTGACTGTGCTTTCTACAGAGTTTCTATCCTTGCTGCCCTGGCAGAAAACTTCTTAAGTGGCTTCTTAATTGATATTTTTAAACCACTTTATGGTCTCCTAAAATTTATTTGCATGTATGAACACATATGTGGAACTTTTTTGTTGATGTATTTTTTGTGTTTTCATTTTACAGAAAATGGAGGTAATTCTAAGTTCAATAAGGAACCTGCATTGCGGTGCTGCCATGCATATTGCAGATATTGCAGAAGTTTGGCTAAAGGTTGGTTACGAAAGTTGCAAAATACTACAATACACTAGCCATGCTTTCATGCAAAAGGAAGATTTTAATACTGCAAACGTCTACTCATTTTAAATATTTAAGATGTCTTCAAGCATGTTGGCTAACTTCCTTTAAGATGTTGGTAACTGAACACTATTAGAGATGTATGACTCAACAGGGTACAGTCTCCTGAATGACCTACAGAGCAAATCAGTACTATGATGATGGTTTATTTGTGCTTATTGTCCAATTGGTTACACATTTCTAAGAGTTATTAATATTTTGAAGCATTTTAGTAATTTGTCCAATTCACAAAAGTATAAAACCATTAGTTTTCTTCTAAGCTCAGTTGGATTAGAAAAATTCATTTGCTTCTTGGAAGGTTCAAGATTGAGGACTCGAATTGCACATAAAAAATTAATCTTTGGTCCATTATAATTTGCAGCATTGTTAATAATGTATTAGATGGGTTTATTTCATAGATGTGGATGTATAGATGGCCACACTTTGGGACACTCTGGTCAGACATGATTCTGAGCTCATTCTCAGACCAAGTCAAATCTAATGCTTATTGGTTTAATGTTCTAAGAAATATGACTTAGTTCATAAAGGGAATTTTTCAACATGTACTTACCCAAACGTGCATTTAGTAAAAGCTGTTTCTGATATTGATCAAACTATCTTCCTTCAGTACACAAATGATAAATTCACTATTAAAGCTTAAGGTATGGATAAGCCACAAGGATATGTTTTCAAACACTATCAAGCTAAAAGTACAATGAGGTAAAAACAAAACAAAAAAACAAAAACAAAACAAAACGACAACCAAAAGACTAACAGATTCCTCAGCTACACATTTCCTAGTGCTCCTATTTTCACAATACAGATATATGTTTTCAAGAATTATAAAGTACTTGAATCATTTTACACACAGATTTTGTCCCCTAGAATTCCCATATCCAAAAGTATTCCATGTATTTGTGTTTCTCAAAGATTGCAAGTGATGTTTGGAAAAGTAAGCATTCAAAAAACATAACAAATGATATAGGCTTACAATGAAATATGAAGTTAAAATTTATGGTGAAGAAATGGTGAATGAACTATTGTATTTTCCCATCAATTTTTTTTATAATGTTAACAACTTAACAGGTATATTACTCTTACATTTCAGGTTAAAGTGATTTCATAAAGTGTGTTTTAAATTTTTGAAATGAACATAGTGTTCAACTTTTGAAAATAACCTTTTATTCATTAACATACTGGCTGTTGTGTAGAAAAAGTTCTGTACTATGAAGATTATTATATCTTTATCCTTATTATCTCAATGTTGCCCTGTACTTTAGCCAAGTAGTGCCGGTCTCCTTTCCTTTCTCTGTCTTCTGTGGAGTTTATAGACATATATTCCTCTCCTAAAATGCCTAAGACCACTGAAAACACATTTATCTCATATCAGTTAGCCATTGTTCATGCCCTCTAAGAACTTATCCATGATTTACTTCCCCATAGAGAATAAACTATAGTATCTACTTATCATTTCAAGTTACTTTTATTTAGAACATCTGTCCATTTATATAGACTATAAATTCCATCACTCATCAACAATTGCTCCCATGCTAGCATATTGCTAAAGGGTAGGACATTTCCTTAGCATATATGATATACTAGGCACAACCCTCAGTACTGACAACCAAGCAAGCAAGATGAAAGAAAAAACTTAGTTCCTAAGAATCTGTAATATGCTGGGTGTTACAATGGAGGTATTGGCTATACAATGGTCCTTAAAACACTCAGTTTCTACACTTCGTGCCATTTATCATCTGAAAGGAATATTGTAAAGTTGCAATATTCACATCTAGAATAAACTTAAAATGTTAATTCACACAATCTGATCTCTTTGCTTGTGGACTTTACTTGTAACTATCCTTGTTTGTAACCAATAGGGGAGTGGCAGGCATCTATCCCTTTGAATATTGGTCCATCTAGCTTTCTCCTGTTTTTATCCCCGATGGGTTGTTATAGTTGCTTTTTGTTTGTTTTGTTTTCTTTTTGTTTTGTTTTGTTTTTTTTCTAGTCCCATATACCTAAGATTAAGAAACTCTACTTCCTTGTAACTGACTTTAACAACAGCTAGGTGTTACAATGAAGTCAGGAAGATTCCTAAGGTGGAACTTTTCAGTGATTCTGATTATCTTTTCTTAAACTTTTTTCTAGACATTGATTTGTGTATATGTGTATGGGCATATATGTGCCATAGCTCACATGTGAATGACAGAGTATGACTTTCATGGTTCCTTCCTTTCCTGACTTGGATCCTAATAACTGAACCCAGGTTGTCAAGCTTGGTAGAAAGTGCCTTTATCCATTGAGTTCTTGTGCTGTCATTTTGAGTCTCTTAATAACACAACTAGTATAAAATGATTCTTTTACCTAACTCAACAGCATGTATTAGTCTTCATCTTCCAATGAACTTTGCCTGTACTTTACCTTACAGAAACATGGATGTACTTTTGATTTTCTAATACACACATTTGATACATTCAGCACATTGATTCATGCCATTTCCAATTAGCAGAATATTCACTTTCCACTTTGTAGACTTAAACCCCCAGGCTAGTGATACTTTAGGGAATATTAGGATAAACTCAAGACTTGTTTTACTTCTGGGTCCATTGTTCCAGTATGATATTTATTATTCCCTCCCATGATGTATCAACTGTATCTCCAGAAATTTAACCCTTTAAACATTTAAGCCCTTACTGCAATACTTGATACATTGTTGTGACCCCTTCTGGATTCCCAGCAGCCTGTTGGAACATGATTTATGTTTATATCCTTGGTGCCTACCTACTCTACCAGATGGTCATGAGAAATATAGGTGTGGTAGTCATAAATTAGCATATGCAGCGAAATTCATCCTCAGTGAATTCTGTTCACTTAGTAATGACATCAGAATTTCTTGTTTATATGCTATATATTTTCACAACTCCACCATAGTGAAGTTGTTATTGGAAAACTGAGTTAGATGAGCTAGCCTGTGAAACCTTTTTTAAGATCTGATGTGCCTCCTTTCTACAGACAAAGGCTTTGAGTTTTCATATGCTGCTCATTCACAATCCTTTGTCAACCATATAGTTTATTCTTTCTCTGAGAATAGATGTTGAAGCAATCCAACAAGAAGTGTATCCCCTTGTTGACTGATTTTGGTCGTGAGTGCCACAATAGAAGATAAGCTCACCAAAATGGTAAGCCTTCATTTTCTGAAGGAGCTGAGAGGTACAGCATATTGTGGAAGAATGACACCCAGATAGCTCACTCCAGTTATTTTATTCAAACATTATATAAAATTCATTGGGGCCGGGAAAGATTCCAGCTACTGGAATTATCTTGCCCTTTGCTGTTCATGAGAGTAGACAACCCACACAAATCTTAGTCTTTTTTGACCATGGCTAGACATTATCAAAGTAGGAGCTCCAGGTTTGCCAGGAGTATCTTAGGACCAAGATTAGTGCAGCTGCAAGTTCTCTTGTAGCACCAAGTTCAGACCTTCCAGAAAGACAACATTTCTTCAAGGTTCAAACAGTCTCATAATAATTTCTCAGCTTCTACTGATTAACCCAAATATAGCAAAGGCTATGAGAATCATTGCACTCAAAACGAAGTACAATAGCTTTAATTTGCTATAGATCTCCCTATAGTCAGAGCTTTCTTTCCAGGAAGAGCCAGTTCCTGCTACCTCATTCAGCTTGCACTGCAGTCTCAGCTTTGACTGACTGAATGGACCATTTTTTTTTTCTCTCTCTCTCTAACTTTCAAGGATACAGGATTAATGGAAAGGGTGAGCCTTTTGTATTGATATCATTGTTTTGTAAGACAATGTGAAGACATAATTTCATGTATTTAGCAAATATAAATGACATTTTAGACATGCAGAATTATTATGACAAATGTGTTTCTCTCTTGCCTAAGACATATAATGAACACATTGAAAGCCTTTTAACATAGAAAGCTAACTATTCTTTTCTCTGCCCCTGACTCTACAAATTAATACTTTTATTTAAAAAAATGAATATACATATACAAACATTAATTCATATTACTTTGTGTAGGCACAGTCCAGTATTGTTCAGAGGCTTCAAAACTTGTAAAATTCAAGTTAAAGAAAAAAATCCTAATTTTTAGCTACAGATTAAAACAAATAACCTAAGCAACAAACAAATCACTTTTCTGATTTTGTTTTGTTTTGGTTTTACCATTTAGTCTAAGACAGGGATTTCTCTGTGAGGACACTTCAGTGGATGAGTTCTGGCTCAGAGTTCCACTCCAAACTGGATCAGAGTTCACAGAAGTTACACTGTAGTGTAGAAAAGAGTATAAGTGTAAGTTTAAAACTAAACACTGAAAAAAATCCAAGTGCTATAAAGAAGACTATTTTATATGAAAGAAGGGAAGCTAGACTAGGCAGTGGTGAATGCTCTCTTTGGACAGTTGGCATTTGAACAGAGATATACATGATCATGAAATAGCCAACACATGTAGATAACTCCGAGAAACAAACCTAGGTAGAGGCCATAAATGGAAATCCCCAGATGAAGAAAGACATTTTGTCTAACAAAGGAAAAGGAGTCCAGGGTTACTTACAGTCTGAAGGGGAAGCTTACCATCTTGGTGAGCTTATCTTTCTACTGTGGCACTCACGACCAAAATCAGTCAACAAGGGGATATACTTCTTGTTGGATTGCTTCAACATCTATTCTCAGAGAAAGAATAAACTATATGGTTGATAAAGGATTGTGAATGAGCAGCATATGAAAACCCAATGACTTTCTCTGTAGAAAGGAGGCACATCAGATCATGAAAAAGATTCCACAGGCTAGCTCATCTAACAAAATTAGTATCAAAACTACAGAGAGAAAAAGCATATTGGATACCCTTAGTCATGAGAAAGGATTCAAATTTATTTACGTTAAATGGGACACAGTTAGAAAATTCTGCATAAAAGAGTGTTGGGACATGGACAGTGTTTTGAAAGGTGACACTAGGATATTCTGAAGACAAAAGCAGGGAGGGGAAGCTCAGGGAGGTGGCCATTATAAACCTTTGGTCCATGACATACATGATAAGAACTAATACTGCTTTTTTGACAACAGAACACTGGACATCATGATAGATGCATTATAGAATGTGTGGAAATGAAGTTGGATCACTCTTGTTCTTAACAGTGGGAAAAGCCTGGGTCAAGGGAGTTTGGAGAGGGAAGAAGGCAATGGATGTATTCTACTTTTACCATTTCCCAATGCTGTAGCTATGGGCAAACTAGCATTTCTGTTCTTTTTATGTTCTGAGGCAAAGAGCTTGAATTGTCTTTAAAATTGCCTAATCACACATGGTCATGTGTGCAGAAACATTTTATAATACTCTAAAATTTACTCAATTAGAAACATATCAAATCCTATTTTGTTCTTCACAACATAACCTGGGCTCAAAAACTCGTGTGCCCTTTCTTCACCCTTCAGATCACTGTGCACAGTAAAGTATTTTGGTTAGTTTTTGCCAGCACTCACAAGCTAAAACTGAGTACATTATACAGTTGTCAAGTCAGAACCTTTATTCTCAATTTCATATCACATCAGAGCCATGCTATCAATAGTCATTGCAAGACTTCAAATAAGATATTTCAGCCAATAAATTATGTTTTCAATGTTATTTCTTTTTAGATTTAAAACATACAAAGATATCCTCTTCCACCCAACAAATTCCACAAATTAATTAATGGATAATGATCAGTTTGGTACTCATTTAATGAATGGATAAGTGTAAATTACCATGTGAAATTATGCATATCTTTACAGTCTAGTGAGATAACATTTGCTTCCAGAAATTTTAAGTATGACATTTACCTTTGGTTAATATGCTCATTTCCCAAGACCCCCCATGGCAAAAAATATTGGTCTGAAAGTTTTAAATTAAGACCCTTATCTTATCTGTAAATATTTAGATTTATTTATTCACTTAACTTTTTGTAGTCTTCTTAGCCATAGTTTGACATAGATTAATATGACTAATATATCAAAAGGTCAGATTTCCATATACTAGAATAGGTTGACCCAGTGTTCTAGTCTGCTTCAAGGCTCATGCTAATATTCTAGTCACCAAATAATAATATTTAGATAGTTTATGGAGTTTATGAATTCCCTTTTATAACAAAGTCCATCATATTCATAGTTTTGAGGGATTGATCCGAAATGGAACTAGAAGTCTATTCCTTAAGGAGTAGCTCGAATATTCTTTGAATTTGCTAAGATATTTGCCAATGGGAGAAACACAGTCAATAGTTCTAAGTAAAATTCCTGTAAAATAAATAAATAAATAAATAAATAAATAAATAAGGACTGGCAGGTCAGAAAACCCCTTCCCTGGAAGTGTTAATAGTGGTACTTATATCTTGGTAGTGACTGATGGCTTTTTAACTGGTCTCAGGGCCCACTCAGTAGAATTAAATTCGTAACCAGTACTATAAAATCTTACCTTGAGAATCAGGACAACTCTCAAAACATGGTGTCTTCAAGGCATGACAGAGGAGGAGGAGTTGTCAGCATGAAATCTCAACAATATGATTGTCTAAACAAGAACTGTATAATGGCTATTCCAGTAGACAGACCTGTGTAGATAGAGGAAATTTCATAAGGTCCTTTCTTAAATAAAGAGTTGTAGGTAATCAATGATTGCTGAGTGAAAGAATGAATTTTCTCCAAGTCTGAGTGCCCTGATTGGTTAACCAATCCCAGGCAGTCATCCATAAACATATGTACATTAAGTGGACTCAGAAGATTGTAGACACACATACACACAAAACATTAATAATAAAGAAGATATTATGAATTTGAGAAAGAGTAGAAAGATCATGGGGTGGAACTGGAGAGGGGGAAGGAGGAGTAAAAATGATGAAAATGCAGTAATAATGTTGAAAATTCTCAGAGAAAAAGAAAAAAACTTTGAAAACAAGAAAAGCCTATCTTTAAACCACTTAGAAACATTGTTCTCCAAGTATATAGTTGAAAATTCCAAACTGAGAATCTTGTGCATGATTATTTCTCAAACCTCTGTTCTATCACAACCCTTACAAAATCAATCATTTATCTACATTAACCAATAAGTAGACTAAATTAAGATTATTTTTGTTCTAATATATGCAGATGACCTAGTAAAGAACTATGCAGGACCTATGTTTGCTCTTTCAGTCTCGATGAGTTCATAAATGTTTTGCTCATGTTGGTTTAGACAGTCTTCATTTTGTGATGTTCTTAATACATTCTTTTATGTCCCCTTTTCCTTGGAGTTCCCTAAGGTCTGAGTGGAGGGATTTGATGAAGATATCCATTTAGAGTCATGTGTTCTGAGATTTTTCACTCTGTGTACACTGCCTAGCTATGGGTCTGCATTTGTTTGTATCTGCTGCAGGGAGAAATGTCTCTAATGATCTATGAGTATAGCAGACTATTCTTAGAAGCCTTTTTATCATTATTCATTTTTTTAAGACCAGTAGTTTTTTGTTTTAACCTAGGTCTCTGGGCTATCTATTTAAGTTTTTAGAATAATGGTATCTTAGTTAGGGTTTCTGTTGCTATGACCATGAAGAATCTTATAAAGGAAAATGTTTAATTGGGGCTAGCTTCAGAGGTTCAGTCCATTATCATCATGGTTGCAAACATGGTGTCATGCAGGCAGACATGGTGCTGGAGGAGCTAGAGTTCTACATCTGCATCTGCAGGCAGCACAAGACTGTGCCACATTGCCTAGGCCAAAGCTTATAAGACCTTAAAGCCCACAGTGACACATTTCCTCCAGCAAAGCCATATCTCCTAATAGTGCTACTTCCTATGGGCCAAACATTCACACACATCAGTCTATGGGGGCCCAACCTATTCAAACCATCACAAACAGAAAACAAACAAATATAAGGCTTTTTTTTTTTTAACAATCAATGAGTTGAATGTATAATAAAGTTACATGATTTTACTCTTTGTATAATACAAAGAATAGTAATTCACAGCTCTTCCCATGACTCTTCTATTGCTCTCAGATTCATGACATCTTCTTTAATTATTGTTGCTATGCAAGTGTGTGTGTGTGTGTGTGTGTGTTCAGCTGTAAGTGTTTTTATATATTTGTATTTTGAGTTGACCACAGGGTTTGGATATGCTTTCAGGGAGATCTTTTCTCAAACATATAAGAAACAACAGTGTTCACAAATCATAATCATTTTCTTCTTCTTGAATGTCCCTGTCCTCACTTAGTGAAAGTCACAGTCAGTGCTATATACTATATTCTTCCAGGTAGATGCTTTTTAATAGTCATTTTTAAACTGAAAATAGTGGAAGGAAACTTATAAAAAGCCACAGAGCTTACAAATTATCCTTATCAATATTTTAAGGAGCTAAAATATTTACTTAAATATATAGGTCTGGGAAAAATAACTGTGTTTAATTTTTATCTTCAAAGAATAATACTTGCATTCAAGAAACTCTGCATGCACATACATATCTGTTTAATCTTATACTTAAATATGATGGCAATATGGCAAATAGAATATTAGTAAACAGAAATCAGTGAGGTGTTGGATAGCAGTGGTGACTAATTACTGAGCCATGCTGTCTGGAATTCTACCTACCTTGTGCTGTCTGCTCTTCCTTCAGTACAGTTCTCTATGTTCACAAAGGTACAGACTGAAGCTCCTGTAAAGACCCCAGTTCGACTGTAAATTAGACAAAAGCACCTAGAGATATAATTCATTGGTAATGCTATAGCCTAAGCCCATGATTTTATTCCTCTAATAATTGCAAAACAAACAATTCACAAATATAAACTGAACCTGCTCTATTTGTTTTCACTTTGCATCTCAGTACTTCATTTTCTAAATTTATTACTTGGATTCTCTATCATATTCTATCAAGACAGTTGGAAAAATTATGAATTTGCTCAGTCCTCTAAATTGTCAAAAATCTCTTAATTTGCTGAGAACAATTTACAAATATCAACTGGACCTGCTGTAGAAATTAAAATTCTTTGTTTTAAGATATATCTACAATTGTAATTTCTCAATTTCTGGAATTGTATTTCCTTAAAATAGGGAATTGTAATCCAAACAATACAGTACTTTACAAAAGTAGACATGTAGACCAGTGGGACAAAATCAAAGACCCAAACATGAAAACATGTAACTTTAACTACTTAATATTTGATGGAGATATGGAAAATTATTCTGGAAAAAGAAAAGCATCTTCAGTAATTGGTGCTGGGAAAATTGAATATATATATTCAATTGTTTCACGATATATATTTCAAGAAGATTTTCTTTTCTAGTCCAATTTATATGGTTTGCTATAGGCTTCCTGCTCCTTTATAGCCATCTGTTTGTTTAGGTTGGGGAAGTTTTCTTCTATGATTTTGTTGAAGACATTTTCAGGTCCTTTGAGCTGGGAATCTTTGTTCTCCTCTATTCTGATTATTCTTAGATTTGGTCTTTTCATTGTGTCCTGAATTTCCTAGGTATTTTAGATTAGGTTATATACACATATACATACATACATACATACATACATATATATATGTATATATACATACACATGTGTGTATATATACATATATATGTATGTATAAGTATATATGTGTGTATGTATATAAGTATATGTATATATAAGTGTATATATACATATATGTGTGTATATATATATGTGTGTGTATACACACACACACACACACACACACACACACACACATATAGCAAGGAAATTAGATCTACTTCTGTCACCTTGCGAAAACAAAGAAACGAACAAACAAAAATCCTCCAAATGTATTAAGGAACTAATTCTGAAACACTGAAACTCTGAAAATGATAGAAGAAAATGTAGTAAGTAACCTACTTTAAATGCAGAAATGAGTTTAAGGACCTATTGCATTTGGCCAAGAATAAGGCCAATAATTGAAAAATGGTCCCCTGTGAAGCTGAAGTTTGCACAGCAAAAAAATCAAGTGGGTGTAGAGGGAGGCTATAGAATAGAAGAAAATCATTGTCAGCTATACATCTGACAGAAATTTAATATTCAGAATAAACAAAGAACTCAGAAAATATAGAGTCAAAGACAAATGACCGACTCATTCAGAAAAACGAACCTGGGTCCTGAATGAGAGTTCTCAAAAGAAGAAAAAAAGAATAGCTAAGAAATATCTTTATAAAAAAACCCCAAAACAATACAAAATTTCATCATTGTTAGCAACTAGGGAATGTAAGCCATAACAACTTTGAGATTTAATCTTCAGTCAGAATGCAAAGTTCAGTGGAACAACCAACAATAAATGCTGGATGAAGTATGGGTAAAAGAATCCTCACTCACTGGTAGTCTGATTCCAAACTTGTCCAGCCATGCTGAAAATGAGTGTAGAGAATTCTCAATAAGCTAAAAATTAATCACCATATGATTCAGCTGTACCACTCCTAGTCATATGCCCAAAGGACTTGAAATTATGCTTCACAAATACTTGTTTATTCATGTTCATTGCTGCACCACTCACAATAGATAAGGAATGGAAACAACTTGAATATCCTACACTGGTAAAAGGCAATGAAAATGTAATTGACACTATGATATTCTATTCCCAGAAAGACAAACATTACATGTTCTCTCTTACTGGAGGTTGTTACTTCAAAATCTTCAGATGTGAGTATGTTATCTGGAATAAATAAAGAAACCAGGAAAGCAAAATGGGAGTATTGACAGAATTGAGGAATTGAAGAGGAATAGAGAAGGAAATAGGAGAATAAAGGAAAATTTGTCAGGATATTGAGAAAGGGGAAGGTTCTTAGAGGGGAAAAGGGATCTAAATACAGAAGAAGATGGAAAATATGTAGAGGAATTGGCAGAATGCAAGTAATCTGATAGAGGAACAGGGAAATGAGCATCTTTTTGGTAGGCAGGAGTGTGGTGGAGAAAACCCAGAAGAAGGTGAGAGGAGAACAAAGCAAAGGGAAACACTAAGACACAAGTGACTTTGTAGGGAAAATAGAAGGGAAAGAAGGTAAATACAAAAGAAGGTATGAAGAAAGTAGAGAGGAGTGGTAGAATAAATGTGAACTAGTAGGAGGAAAGGTAAACAAGTGGCTCCTTAGCAAGGACATGGGAGGAGAATAAGGAGAAGGTAGTTAGGTAAAATAATAATATAGATGGGTGAAAAGAAACCCACACAGAATCATACTATTAAGCATTTAGCTTAAAAACAATAATTATATATAACAATATATAACAACAAAAATATAATAAAATCTATGATTCATTTAATGTAATGTATAAATATGCTTTCTCAGTATTATTAATTTTTCTCATCTAGGCCTCCTCCAAGAGCCAAAGGTCACCTAATAAAACACTCAGTACCATACATGAGAAGCCCTCTCCTGAATTGCTGCCCAGGACTGTCTATATGACTTCCAAAATATACAGTCTATAGAAGTTGCCCTTGGTTACTTCCTAGAGGTAGAAGGTAAGTCTCTATTGTTGAAGACACTATACACTTCAGGAATAGGGTTAGAACCTAACTGAATGTCCCTTCTCTGAGGACTTTCCTGGTACCAGAATGTACCATGCAAGCTTCCAAAGGAGAGAGGCTTCCAACAGTCCCAACCAGATATGAAGCCTATGAACTAGATCAATGACCAGTATGTCGTGGTAGTTTTTCAAGTACAATAGTGATACATACACTTGGACAGAAAACAATGGCTCTTTAATTGGGCGTAAGACCTACTGTCTTAGTCAGGGTTCTCTAGAGTCACAGAATTTATGTTAGTCTCTATGTAGTAAAGGGATTTATTGATGACTTACAGTTTGCAGTCCAACTCCCAACAATCAACTCCCAACAACAGTCATGGCAGCAGCTGTGAATGGAAGTCCAAGGATCCAGCAATTGCTCAGTCCCACAAGGCAAGCAGGTGAAGCAGAGAGAGCCTTCCTTCTTCCAATGTCCTTATATAGATCTCCAGCAAAAAGTGTGGCCCAGGTTAAAGGTGTGTGCCACCACACCTTTAACCCCAGATGACCTTGCTTGAACTCGTAGATCTTCCAATCTTAATCTTCTAGGATTCATAGCCACTATGCCTCAAGGTCTCCATGGCAAGATTCAGGTCAGAAACTTGTATCTCTCAGCCTCCAAATTAGGGCCACAGATGAGCCTTCTAATTCTGGATTGTAGTTAATTTCAGACATAGTCAAGTTGACAACCAGGAATAGCCACTACATCTACTCAACAAGAGGAATACCATATCTAGTACTGGAAACCTAGGTAACTATCTAATGCTAGTTAAATTTTGGTTTTCTAACCATTAATCTACAGAACCTGCATAATTTTTAACAACAATAATCAATAAACATTTGTTTTTATACTCACAGGTATATGTAGTCTTCTCCCCTCATTGAGGAAACTTCTCTTTGCAAGAGATGGAGACCATTACATGCCAAGTCCTGCATACACAGGTAGAAGTGATGGTATGACATAGTTCTTGCCTCTGAAGCAGACCAGCAGGGTGTGGGGCTCTATGAGTGCTGATTGTTGCTAGGCACAAGGCTTGATTGTATAATAATATACATAATTTACTTTATGTTCCTCCTTTGGGAAATCTTCTCCCTGCCAAGGTTATTGAGAAATGTCCTCTTTACCAAGGTAAGTGACTCCATGATAATCAGAGATAGCATGTGTCTTGGAGGCAAGGGAGTGTCTAATGCCCTTACCAAAATGGTAAATGTTGTGACTTTCACGACAGCCTTTAAGGCTATGGGAAAGAACTCCAAAAACAATGAGTTTAAGAATGTATAATTTCTCAGCTATACAAAATACAAGGATGTATTATGAACTGTATGAGGTGCTTCATGAAAGAACAGAAGCAACTGCACTATGATCCAGCTTGTCAGAAAGATATTATGAAAAGACATACAGAGATTTAGAGTGTAGTGATCACAGAGAAAGATTACACCTGGATAAGTGCATTGTTTGTGCTTACAAAAGCAAGCAGATTCCTGAGTTCAAGGTCAGCCTGGGACAGAGCTAATTTAGGCCCAGGCATGGTGGAAATAGTTTTTGCCAAGCTTGATCCTACACAGCTAGCTTATTGTCTTTGCTTATGAAGGTGGACAGATCTATGAACTCATTTGCCCTGTTAAAAGAATGAATGTACTTGCTGTCTTCTAAGAATCAAGGGGCTGAGATCATAAAATGCAGGTTCATGGCATAATGAAAAGAGAACCCAGGTAAACAATTGAATTGATATGTAAATAAAAGACTGGGCTTTTGGTCTCCTAGAGAGAGCTACTGAAACAGAATTGCTTGGAGAGTGAACATGGTTCTTTTAGAATTTTTCTAACAGGATTTCTGATCTTGGTTGGAAAATCCAAGAATTATTTAGAGAGCTAACACAGCTCTTTAATAATCGTTTTTGTCTAGAAGCTTTTTTGAGTTTGGTCAGAAAAATCAAAGAATTTTTCTCTTGAAGCTTTTATGAATTTGGTCGGAAAACCATGAAGTATCCAGAGAGCTTTTACATTTTTTTAAACAGAAAGAGGGAGCTGCCTCAAGCTGAGAGAGCTGTTTTGATAGAGAGCTGTCTCCAGCAGAGAGTTATCTCAAGTAGAAAGCTATCTCATGAAGAATGCAAAGCCAAGAGCTATCTAGAGAGTGCTGTCTGGGGAGCCATCTAGAGCAAGACTATAGCACTGTTAACTTGGACCCAAGATTGACTTCAGGTCATTTCTTTTACCACTCTCAAATACCTCTTCTTCAATCAGAACCCTCCTCCAAGCCAAGGCTAGTCCTTGATAGCTACAGGAAACTCTAGTCAATCAACAAGCAAAGTTGTGGATCCCTATCTCAGTAGATACTCATGCAAAACACACTTAAGACTCAAAGAACTTTGTGGAAGAGGGGACAGAAAGATTTTGAGTCAGAGAATTGGGTAATCTGCTGTGAGATTGTATCTCCTAGAAACATTAGAAGCAAACCTGAAAAATCTTACCCACATGACTGCCTGAATGTGAGCTGAACAAGCAGACACCAACGAACATCTCAAACTAGATGATGAAAAGCCCACAAGACCTCAACCCAACACAAAGAACTACACAGCTGAGTAAAGCTGAGAAAAGGAGAAGTAGCCCTTCCCAGGAAAAAGCACACCAATTAGTTGTCTAATGCCAAATGGTCAGCTCTGAAAATATACATAGAAGTAATACTATGTGGACTCAACAGAATGCATCTGGAATATATATGTATGTACAAATATACATAGTAATGCAGTAACAACTGATCTTAAAAGAGACCATGAATTTGAAGAAGAGTAGTGAGGTATATATGGGAGTTTGAAGGGAGGAAAGGGAAGGGAGAAACATTGTAATTAAAATATAATCTCAAAAATAACAAAATAAGATACCCAAGATTTGTTTTGTTAAATAGTTTCCAATTACATATCAATGACAAGCAATGTACTACTATTAAATAATTCTTCTAAGCTTGAAGATTTTAAACTATTTTACTGAACAGGTATTAAATTTTAGTCAGTGTTTTATTTACATTTTCTTATGTTTTATTTTTTTGAAATTTGAAATGCCATACATTAAATAAAGAATAACTTGCTTTCCTATTTGTATATGAATATATATTGCAGATGTAACCACTTGTATGTATTCTTTTTGGGTTGCTTGACACTGGACAATCAATTGGTGTGCTTTTCACTGAAAAGGACTACCTTTCCTGCTCCTAGCTTTACTCTGTAAAGTAGCTTTATATTAAATTTGGGAAACATGGAAATATATGTTTTATATTTCTATGATCTATTTGGCCCTAATTTATTATATTAAAGGACTAATACTTGTAAAGTAAAGAGAAGTATAGGATCCCAAATGGAACACATTTATGTTATACTTCTGCTGGGTTTAAAATGTATGTTAAATCCACATGAATAGTAGTAAACTGGTGTATAGATCTCTTCTGTGCACGAAGTGTTAATGTCCCATGTTCAGAGTTTGTAAGCTACCATGTCTTCTTTACGGCTGTGGCATATTCAGTGTTAAGCCTTTATAGTCAACTACCACATTTTAGGGTATCTCTCTGGCTGCATCACCTCATCATTAGTTAAGTCTAAGAAAAAATAGCAGAGTGTCAGCAGGAGAAGTACATCCTCAGCTTGAGGCTTGACTACATCAAGCATGTACTCTGATTAGAACAATTGATGAGTAAAACTGGAAAAAAGATTCTGTTTAAAGAGCAAAACTGAGCACATTCAATAGAATGCTCAGTCTTGGAAGAAACCTAGAATATTCATCTCTTTTATTTCTCATGTCTTTGTATCATTATTCACTGTTTGCCAAGTTTCACCGGAAGTCCTGTACTTCAGAAAATTTCCTCCTATATCAAATAATTTTTCCTTTTATACTCATTGAATGATTTTTTGATTATTTATATTCCATAAATTTGTGTATGATTCTCTTCTCTCCCAGATGTCCTTGAAAATGATGACATTTTCTTCACCATTTCTTGCCCTTTTTAGAAAGAGAAATTCACTGTGGAAACCAGGCTGGCCTAGAATTCCCTATGTCTACCAGACTGAGGATCTTCTTTTGCTTCTACAGAGTTAGAGGGACAAGCAAACACCATCACATCCAACTATTTCTGTTATATAACAGTAAACTAACATTATCTATGACTATATGCTTATAATTTAAACCACTAAATTATCAAATACCAAATATAGTATTATAGAAAACCATAATGTCTCTATAAATACTTATAATGCAAACATTAAGAGCATACTTAATGTTTTGAATAACTACAATTATAAAGTAAACTTTAAGTCATATTCTTGGTATCAAGAAGAACCAATTATTAAATTCAAAGAAGTTATAGTAACTTAGTGAATGATCTTAAAGACTCAAAGGTATTATATCAGATATAGGCTACTTCAAATCAATAAAGTTTCAAGATAATTATTTGCCATTTTTCTTTATGATTCACATGAAAATACCATTATGTGATTTTGATATTTCAGACACACCACAAAATTAACTTTAGTGCAATGACTGAAGGTAATGTAGAAGTAAATGCATAAGACTTGGGTTGATTTTTCTTTTTTTTGTTTGTTTGTTTGTTTGTTTGTTTACCTACTTAAAATTAAGGAAGTATTTAATCTACATTTTTAAATGAACATATACCAAAAACCCATGTGTTCAATAAAAACAATATGTTAGAACAACCTATATAATTTTCTAGGTGTGAATATTGCTATAAAGGAGAAAAACATGTATTTGTCAGAATACACGATGTAAGAAAACTATATTTTTGATTAATTAAAGGAAACATGCAGCAGCGATTTTTTTCTTTATAAAATGTTATTGAACATATATGCACACATAAATTCACATAAGTTTTTGTCAGGAAAATATAAATCTTTTCTTTAACACTGAAATTCTACATGGTAAGCAATTTTCAGAATCTGAATGCATTAAAAGCAGATCACTACTAATGTCCCAAATTGTGAGTGAGGTGGGAATATCATCATGGCAGGACAATTTTCATTCACAGCAAAACACAATAGCAATTATAAAAATAGAAATAGAGTATAAATATTAGTAGAATGTATTTGTAGAATAAAATAGAAATAGAAATTATAGGTATAAAATAAAAATAACTAATTTTTATCAGTAATATTTCAATATCAATAGATACTTACTGGATGAAACAATTGAATACTGTGATATGATACAAACTATTTTTGAATTACATAAAACCTGATGTACGTAAGTAAAATTGTAAGATCTTCTAAGACTAATAGTTTTTTGCTTGATTAATTTCCTTTGGGGTCTACTGCAGTCTTACCTGAAGACTTTTGAGGTTTACTCAGTCATTTAAGACATTTGAGCTGATATTCAAGAAAGTAACATTCACTTCCCTTTAGCTAATATTGCAGCCCAATGTCCATCTTTAAGGAGGGAGAATTTAGAACAAAATTTGAAATAATGCAAGGTTTATAAGGGGATGTGTTAGGGTTTTGATTGCTGTGATAAAGCACTGCAAGGAAAAGACACTTGGGAAGGAAAGAGTTGGTTTCAACTTACAACTCTCAGGTCACATTCCATTATGGAGAGAAGTCAGAGTAGGAACTCAAAATAGGGAACTAATGCATGCACCACAGAGACATGCTACTTACTGACTTGTGCCCCTGACATGATCTGTTTCCTTCATTATGCAGCCCAGGGCCACTTGCAAAGGGGCAGCACTGTCCACAATGGGCTGGACCCTCCCCTATCAATCCTCAATCAAGGACTCACTGACAATCCAATCTTATGAAGCATTATTTTCAGTTGTGGTTCCTGCTTTCCAGATAAGTCTATAGTGTGTCAAGTTGACAACAACTAGCCAGCACAGGAAATCTCAGAGAAATGTTTGTTTTAAAATGTTTCTTCCAAAGTTCTAATAGACAAAATGATAAAAACTAAACCAGTTCCAGGTCTAAAACTGGATATCTAGTTTTAATACAGAATAAATATTGGACTTTGTACATGAAAGCTTCTCATTGTGCTATATCTGAGCAATAGTGTTAAATGCAGAAGTATCTTCCCATAGCAAAAGGGATCATTATCCTCTGATAGAAGCTATGACTTGAACCAAACAATAAGAAACCTATTTTTAGACCAATAATCTGATATTCAATAAATCAAGCTCATAAACAGAATAAAACATGAATTTCTAGCATTCTATACAAAGTCACTTTATTTACAGGATCTGATTTACTACAGTCATATTTATAACCTAGTCTTGCAAACATCTAAAAACATGTAAAAGTATGTGAAGCAAAAAGATGAAAGAATTGTTACTGTCACAATTGCTCAGCAAGAAAGGGTGCTTGCCATCAAGATTAGAGACCTGAGTTTGATCCTCAAAATTCACATGATAAGAAGGAGATAAACAAGTCCAGTAAGCTATACTCTAGTCTCCACATAAGTACTGTGGCAGGCATACACACACACACACACACACACACACACACACACACA
>JADRCD010218087.1:26432-42379 GCA_019843815.1 Montemys delectorum | reverse complement strand
GAGTATGTTTTTTGAGTTAGTTAGACTTCCCCTTTAATACTGTAGCATAAAATTCTAAAGATGTTCCATCCTGCTAGCTACACTCAAGAGTCCAGATTTAAGATTGCAGCAGCTCTTCACAAAACTTTGCAGCCTCTAGCCAGTGCAATGACAACCAGGCTTGCCAGTCTCCCTCACTCCCCTTCAATTCCCTCTACTTTCTTTGCCCTCTATCTCTGTCTATTACTGAACTGGACTGATAAATGACAGGTAGAAAGATGGACAGACAGCCAGATAAACAAATCTCTAGTAGATTTACCTTTGCAGAATATTTGGAAGAAGAAATATCTAATATTTACTAATTTATATTATCTCATACATTGCTTATAACTTTATCATAGTCAATTCTTTTGTAAGTTCATTTTTATTGGATATTTTATTTATTTACATTTCAAATGTTATCCCCTTCCCTAGTTTCCCCTCTGGAAGTCCTAGCCAGAGCAATAGACAACAACAGGAGGTCAAAGGAATACAAATTGGAAAGGAAGAAGTCAAAATATCACCATTTGTAGATGATATGATTTTAAATGACCCCAAAAATTCCACCAGAGAACTCCTAAATCTGATAAACAACTTCAGCAAAGTAGCTGGATATAAAATTAACTCAGACAAATCAGTAGCCTTCCTCTACTCAAAGAATAAATAGGCTGAGAACAACAAAATTAGGGAAACAACATCCTTCACAATAGTCCCAGATAATATAAAAAACCTTGGAGTGACAAATCTGTATGAGAAGAACTCCATGTCTCTGAAGAATAAAATAGAAGAAGATGATCTCAGAAAATGGAAAGATCTCCTGTAGGGTTTTTTGGGTCCCGAGTCTGCTGTGCCACAGGGATCGGGTGCTCAGGGAGGCAGGATGTGGGAGTTTTGACCATGCTTACCCCACAATGTTGCAGTGTGAGTGATGGGCTATAGGGAAGCCATGGGACACTGCTCAAGGGTTGGGGGGAGTGTAGTCTGAGGTGCTGGGGACAGCTGGAGCTGGCTCAGGAGTCTGCTAGGAGCTGAGGGAAAGTTGAGAATGGACTGGGGTCTGCAGGCTGGAAAGGGGGCAGAGCGCTCCGGCTGGATCCCTTGGGAATGAGTCCTTGGCTTGTCTCAGACTGGCTTGGGCTTGAGCTTGGTCGTGGCTGGGAGCACAGAGTGGCCTTGTATGGAAGTTTAGATGGAAGCTCTACAGGCAAAGGCCTTCTCTATGGCTCCCTATGGTGGCTCTTGGGGAAAGGGGACAATCCATGGTTTTAAGGCATGTTTTGTCATGGGGGAGAGTGGATGAGTGAAACCTTACCCCCCTTTCTCAAGGCGGGCCTGAGGTTAAATATCTTTTGCAGGGAGGAGTATCTGAGAACGAAAGCTTAAGTGGCTAAGTCCTTCAGACCTTTAGGTACCTCTTAAAATGGAGCTCTGTCTTGAGCCTATGTGAACACAGGTCATGTCCTCTACCTGCAGAGGGTCTTGGGGAGTTGCTCTTTCATGACTAATGGCCACAAATCTATGGAGGGTAACTGCCTCATGTCAGAAGCCAGGTGTCTGGGAAACAGGCAAAACACCTGCAGTCCTTTCAGGGTCACTGGGGTTTCTAGCCTTAGCTCAACCAGGAACCAGGCTGCCTTTCACAGTCCTACATTTCCCCATGCTCATGAATTGGCAGGATTAATATAGTAAAAATGGCCATCTTGCCGAAAGCAATCTACAGATTCAATGCAATCCCCATCAAAATTTCAACTTAATTCTTCATAGAGTCAGAAAGAGCAATTTGCAAATTCATTTGGAGTAACAAAAGACCCAGGATATCAAAAACTATTCTCAACAGTAAAAGAAGTTCTGGAGGAATAACCATCCCTGACCTCAAGCTGTATTACAGAGCAATAGTGATAAAAACTTCATGGTATTGGCACAGAGACAGGCAGGTAGGTCATTTTTGTTTGTTTGTTTTCTTAAAGATTAGATTTCCTTTTTAAAATTTAAGTCAGTAGCTACTCCAGGAGAATGCATTACATTGGATGTTTTGTCCCTTAATTCCTAATCTAGAATAATCTTTTTTTTTCTTCATAATATCAGCTTGATGGAAGAATTTTAATAGTTGTCCTGAGGCACATTCCAGACTTGATGATTCCTGGGGATAAAGCCCTTTACATTCTTTGCTCTGGAAGTTACTTCTGAAATCTCATTCAATTTAAATTCAACAGTTTTGGCAAAGGTCGATGATAGACAGTACTGTAAAATATATTCACTCCCATCAGGAGATCTATGTTTGTATGATCTCAGTGAGAACCCACTGATTACGGTAGACTCAGATGAGTGCTTCCATGTAAAATGGCACTTTTATTCTTGTGATCAGAAAATATACTGTATGGTGTCGTAGGCCACTCTAGTATTATAGGAATGTCTTGTTTCCTTTTTTATTGCTACACACTTGTGGGCTTAGCATTCTTCTGAATACTAGAACTCGTCTTTAGATGATTCTAGTTTTCTTGAGAAATATAATTGGTACACCGACTTATGTGGTTATAATTCATGGCATATGTTACATGGCTGCCATTGTCTTATTTTTGACATTAATAAATTATCCTTTTATTGGAATTTTAATTTAACTATTTTACTCTTTAAAAAATTATTTGTAGTGGCTAGGGTGATGGCTCAGCGGTTAAGAGTACTTACTGCTCTTGGGTTTGGTTCCCAGCACCGATATATAGTGGCTCACAGATATCAATCCTTAGTCATTAGGGAAATGCAAATCAGAGCAACCCCGAGATTCCACCTCACACCAGTCAGAATGGCTAGGATAAAAAAAACTCAGGTGACAGCAGGTGCTGTAGTGGTTGTGGAGAAAGAGGAACACTCCTTCATTGCTGGTGGGATTGCAAGCTGGTACAACCACTCTGGAAATCAGATTGGTGGTTCCTCAGGAAATTGGACATAGTTCTACCAGAGGACCCAGCTATACCACTCCTGGGCATATACCCAGAAGATGCTCCAACATGTAATAAGGACACATGCTCCACCATGTTCATAGTAGCCTTATTTATAATATCCAGCAGCTGAAAAGAACCCAGATGTCCCTCAACAGAGGAATGGATACAGAAAATGTGGTACATCTACACAACGGAGTACTACTCAGCTATTAAAAACAATGAACTTATGAAATTCTTAGGGAAATGTATAGATCTGGAGAATATCATCCTGAATGAGGTAACTCAATCACAAAAGAACGCACATGGTATGCACTCACTGATAAGTGGATATCAGCCCAGAAGATAGGAATACACAAAGTACAAACCACAAACCACAAGAAACTCAAGAAGGAAGACCAGTGTGTGGATACTTAATTCCTTCTTAGAAGGGGGAACAAAATACCCTTAGAAGGAGTTGCAGAGACAAACTATGGTGCATAAATTGAAGGAAGGACAATACAGAGGGTGCCCCACCTGGGAATCCTTCCCATATTCAATCATCAAACCAAGACACTATTGTGGATACCAGCAAGCGTAGACTGACAGGAGGCTGATATAGCTGTCTCCTGAGATGCTCTGCAGATGCTGACTAATACAGAAGTGGAGGCTCACAACTATCCATTGGACTGAGCAGAGGGTCCCCATTGAAGGAGCTAGAGATAGGGCCTAAGGAGCTGAAGGGTTTGCTGCCACTTAGGAGGAACAACAATATGAACTAACTAGTACCCTCAGAGCTCCCAGGGACTAAACCACCAACTAAAGAGTACGCATGGTGGGACTAATGGCTCCAGCTGCGTATGTATAGCAGAAGATGGCCTAATCGGTTATCAATGGTAGGAGAGCCCCTTCACCCTGTTAAGATTCTATGTCCCAGTGTAGGGGAATGCCAGGGCCAGGAAGCAGGTGAGTGTGGGTTGGAGAGCAGGGGAGCGGGAAGGGAACAGGTTTTTGGGTTTTTTTTTATTGGAAGGGAATCCGGGAAAGAAGATATCATTTGAAATGTAATTAAAGAAAATATCTAATAAAAAAAGAAAAATATAAATAGATATACCACATGAAAAACAAAAAGAAAAATTGATTTGCTATGTCACAAACTACAGAATACTAGAGAACAAAGAGAAATAAATCTGTTCCTAATTTTAGGCAAATGTGATTAGGACAGACATTCTGGCAAATAAATAAACAAACAATCTCAAACAAACAAAAAAAAAGCCTTCCGTTTCCAATGATCAGATACCGTCTTCTGACAGCAGGCATTTGGTACATATACATGCATTTAAGTAGAACACACATAATTAAAAAAAAAAACATGTTGGGGAGATACAGAGGTGGGATTGGATCTGGAAGGAGTTGGGGAGAAATATATGCAAAATATGTTTTATGAAATTTTGAAAGAAT
Source organism: Montemys delectorum (assembly GCA_019843815.1). NCBI lineage: Eukaryota > Metazoa > Chordata > Mammalia > Rodentia > Muridae > Montemys > Montemys delectorum. The sequence continues at coordinate 37,985 of JADRCD010218087.1, read as the reverse complement.
TAATAAATATTTTTGCAAAACTTACAAGGGTAATTAAACCCTTAAGTAAATGTAGAAAATATAAACTACGTGTAGTGGAGGCAAATGCCTTCAAAATGCTAAATCTGTACCAGACTTCGTTTTCTTATGTATGCCTGACCATCTAGACTACCGAGCTTTTAGAAAAGAGCATGTCCTACTTTCTGTTTTAAGAAAAAGTATATTATTGTGGGGTTTGGATATAAAATCCAATAAACTTACTATGGGAGAAAAATAAGGACAGAAATATCTCTGTATTTCTCACTTGTTCTATCTCTATCTCTGTCTCCTTCATTTGCTCTCTCTCTGCCTATCTCTCTCACTTGTTCTCTCTGTCTCCTCTCTCTCTCTCTCTCTCTCTCTCTCTCTCTCTCTCTCTCTCTCTCTCTCTCTCTCTCTCATTGTTTCATTCTTGAAATTGAGATCAGTTGAAGTTTTACATACAGCAGTTCAAATACTCCTGTGAAACTAGTTATTCTTTAGCTATTTTTTTAGTTCTGCCAAGTTAGTATAGAATCAGTTTGTAGGCTGTAAGTGACCAGGGCAAAGACAGGGTGTGGCCTTAACCTCTGTGCAATTAACTGCAAGGAATCAAAAGAGAAGCAGTGTCAGAGGTTGGGTTTAATGGCCTAAAAATAAGTGTTAGTCAGTCCTGACTTTCTCTTAGATAATATTTGTGCAATTAGATACTTTTGTGCTTAGACTCCATTGTCCTTCACAGTTTTATCATTAGTCATAGATATAACTGAAGTATAAAAAACTTTAAGTGGGTTCTTTGACAAAGAAAACTTAACTCACACATTCTGCACATTGTAGCAGATTTATTTAAAGGCTAAGGAAAGTCTAGCATCAGGTCACCTCTCTCTCCTGAGTTCAGCTGCCCAATTGAGAATCTTAGTCTGCCTTCTAGCTCTCTCTGGCTCCCTGGGGAAAACTGGAAACAGGTGCTGAACATTTTGTTGATTCATATCTGCAGTGTTCTTTAATTAAATGGAGGATCCTCAGCCCAGCTTTGAAAGGCAAATCTGGCAATTCTAAAATGGTTTAAAATAAAACAGTGGCTCTCTTCTCAATATTCAAATCTATTTTCTTCTTCCTAATTATATTTCTTACATATTTAAAGGCTTAACTCTTTAAGCAAATAAATAAGAAAGTGGAGTCATAAAATGGGTGAGGAGAAGGTTCTTTATATAGTTTATGAAATAGGACATATATCTAGCTTTCATGAGAGCATGATGAAATTTGTATTGTCCAACACATGTTCCATTAATCATCTCCTCCATAGGATGGGACTGCATGGTCTGCAAATGGAAAATAATGTTGTCAGTGTCAGACAGAAGTGATGTAAGAAATATAGGTCATGTTCAAGGTTCTCATTATTGAACTTTACAAGTCTGAATTCTTTAATGTAGTGAATATCATTGTAAATTAAGAAGAAATTGGAATGACTACATATGAAGTATGTATGACACAAAGCAACAGTATTATTGACTTAAATACAATCTGTATTTTAAGAATCATTCAGTAATTAAATTTTATAGGACTTAAGAAAACCTGTGTTTTTTTCTGAGTGTTTATATAAAATTATTGACCCTTAAATGAGCTTTAACAAATTCTTGAGATTTTAAAATCTTGACTGTTCTCTTATGAATATTTCATTTTTCATTTTCCCCTGGGTAGTAAGACAAACTCTTCTCTGGTGTTTGTTCTTGATAAAGCTCAACTGCCCACTTTATTTTCCAATCTGTTTTTCACATTCTTATCTACTTGACATCAAAGCAAAAGTAACAAAAGGGAAATTTTCCTCTGGCGTTTAACTGAGTACTATGAGATTGCTTTGAAGAGTGAGCCAGGCAAGAGAGAAACCGGCATGGCTTCAAGACACTACATCTGTGGAAGTGCCGCACTATGCTGGAACAGTGGTATCTTACAGCTGTCTTCTAGAAAAACACCCAGTCCATCTGGAGTTCTGTGTAGTTTACTTTGCAAGTGTAAGGCGTTGGCTTTGAGTTCCTAGCACTAAATAAACAAACAGAGAAATAAAATAGAAGCTTAGGAGTGAATTATTTGGCATTCATGGCACTCCTAGGCTGGGCAGTATGCTATTGTTCTCTCAGGTGGCCTCAGGAAGTAACTGAAGGCTATTTAAAAGGGCATACTACTCCGCTGAAGGCCATGCTTTCGGTCATAGTCTCTTCTGATGTAGGAGGCTGAGAAGTTTATGAATTTATGCTTTCTGGTTGCATGAAGCAAAAGAAAACTGACTTCAAGGTTGTCCCTTTTTCTTTCCTACTTATCTTTACCATAGACATCTTTCATCCTCTTTTGATCTGCCAGTCACTACACTGTGGATTTACAAGCCTTCTAAGCCTTTGACTGTTTGGCCAGTGCTGTGTGATTTTTTTTTCCACATTAATTCCCCTGAGTCCAGTAACAGGTGGCTAAAGTATTAATTGATTTCTTCGGTGGTCTCTTTGGGTTGGGGCTCAGGGCTCATGTTAAATCATATTGCAAGTGGTGGTTTATGTAGGTAAAATTTATTAGGCTTCATAACAATTTTTATGCAGTTGTGGCTGACATTGAACTTGAGGCCTTCCTGTCTACACCATCATAACACATGTGTGGATTGTAAGCAGGTACATACAATTAAACCTTTTCAGACCCTTGAAAAAGTATGTTTATTTGATTGTGAGAGTTTGAACATGTCCTAGTACTTTAGAGTACTTTGCCAGGAATCACCCAGTACAACACTTGTAATTAGTTGGGAAACAAATGCTTACCCAGATTCCCAACATTCTCACTATCACAAATCTGTACTTTTGGTTAAGTTTTAACTATGGATGAAAACCATGTTTTCAAATAGAAGTGTGTAGTAGAGCTCTTTCCTGAGGGGTTAGGGTGAAAATTCTACTATAATTTTCACTGAAAGTCTTGATTTGAGCTGAGTCAACTGCAAATGCCACTGTTTCTTTCACTGAGCTGACCCAAACCTGAATTTTCGTTCCAATATATTAAACTTCTGCTGTTTCTCCTCCTCCTTCCCCTTCTTTCTCCTCTTCCTGCTCCCCCATCATCTTTTTCTTCCTGGTCCTCCTTCCTCTCTGATGATGCTACTCCAGTATGTATTTTGAGGTAAGCACATCATCTACACAAAGGCAAAAGGAGGACTTCCTGTGTCTTCCTCCACTTTACTGTCTTATTTCCTTGAGAAGGGTTCCTTCATGGAAACTACAGCTGTCAGCTAACTAGTTGGCCATCAAACCCAGGCATCTGGTCACTCCACACAGCACTGGTGTAAGAGACACAAATTATCACTACTAGGCCTATTTATTTTTATGTGAGTGTTGAGGACTGAAGTGAAATTATTTAGGAATTATTAAAACTAATAGCACATTTAAAGAGTGATAACATTATAGAATACTCCACTGTGCTGCTATATTTGCTTCCTAAAAGCCATTGAAGAGAATCTTTAAGAAATTCATATTTTATGTGTTCTCTGCAATTTAAAATAAATGTAGGAACATATGGATAAAGAGAATTTTGTTAAGCTAAAGCATTTTCTGATATTCCGAGCTTTTATTCAGTTAAAAAAATCATAGTATTTACCCAGATTCAATGTTGTCACTTGTTCTGTAAGTAGTGAAAAGCAAATTCCTGTGTTGCAACACAGATCACTGATCCTTTAAAACAGACTATTAAAAATGGGACAGTCCTTCATCTTCTCCTTTCTCATTGTCGAGCTGTGGAATGCCTTTGATGGTTTACACTTAGGACAGATATTGATTTCTGTCCTCTCTTTGCCCTGTAATTGCTGCTCTATTTTTGGTCAAGTGTGATAAGTATTAGGTCAGCACAAGGGTAGGATGTGGAAACCAAAATGAGTCATTTTTAAGGAAACAGAGCAAAAGCATCTTTGGACATCCATATTTTCAACAATCCATCTCTGGCAATCAAATAATGAAAACACAAGCCTAGGCTCATATATACTTCTGTTGATTTACGTTTCTTAGAAATTTCATATTTAATTCTTCATCTATTTTGGGGTTCCAGAACTCTTTTGTTTGTGTTAGTTTTGTTGGGAGTACTTGTAGGACCAGTCAAATTCAACTCAATTTTCCAACATTATTGTAAAAATAATAGAAAATAGAAAACTAAGGGAAATGACTTCTTAATTTAAAAAAGGCTGTTTCTTATTACAATTGTGAGATTTGGCTCACTGATTAAGTGTTCCCCATTTCAGAGTCTGGGCACTAGGATGTCCTGAAGGAGCAGTTCAGTTAGGCCAGCATGCTCCCTGCTCTGCTGCTGAGGCAAGCATGCAGTGCCTCTGAAGGTAAGCAATGAACTGAAATAAGTGATAGCTTACCCAAAGGTTACAACACCACCTGCGGGAAGAACAAAACTGAGGAACTTACAGAAATTGTAATAAATTTCACTCCTCATCAACAAATCTTCTTTCCTCACCTGAGAGCATCAAAGAAAGCCACACATGGTCAAAATACAAAGAACTAACTTTGGATTGCTCAGTTTCAGGTGATACACCTACCATACAACTCTATCACTTAAGGCTCAGAAAACATCACAGAAAAAGGAGGAGAAAGATTCTAAGACCCAGAGCACCAGGAAGTCTCTGTGAGATTGTGCTTTGTAGCTCTGCCAGTGAAGTTCTACCTCTATGAAATCTCAACAGCATGGCAGCTTACATAAGACCTGAACAATTACAGTAATGGTTGACATCCCAGCGTAGATGGGGAAATCTCATAGTGCCATATCTGTAATAAGCAACTACAAGCAATTAACAACTGCAGAGAGGGAAGAATTAGTTTTTCTTCGGCATAAACCCCTATCACATTGTCAGTTGGTGTCAAGTAGTCAGCCCTGAAAACATATACATTGGACAATACTAATAGACCCAGCAAAATTTTCATTGGTTTTTTCATTTATTTACATTTCAAATGTTATCCCCCTTCCCAGTTTTCCCTCCTCAAACCCCCTATCCCATAACCCTTCCCTCCCTGCTTCTATGAGTGTGCTTCCCCACCCACCCACCCAATCTACCCTTACAACCCTAGCATTCTCCTATGCTGGGGCATCAAAGCTCCATAAGACCAAGGGCCTCCCCTCCCATTGATACCAGATAAGCCAATCCTCTGCTAATATGCAGCTGGAGCAATGGGCCACTCCATGTATACGCTTTGGTTGGTGGTTTAGTTCCTGAGAGCTTTGGAGGGGTCTGGGTGTTTGGTATTATTCTTCCTATAAGGTGACAAACCCCTTCAGTAACCCAGAATTGCTTCTGTCTAAAGGAAATACAGGGACAAAGAGTAGAACAGAGACTGAAGGACAGGACATCCAGAGAATGCCCCAAGTAGGGATCCGTCCCATCTTCAGATACCAAACCCAGACACTATTGCTGATGCCAACAAAAACTGGCTGACAGGAGCCTGATATAGTTGTCTCCTGAGAGGCTCTTCCACAGCCTGACCAATACAGATGCGGATGCTCATAGTCAACCATCAGACTGAGCACAGGGATCCCAATGGAGGAGTTAGGGGGTTCAGCATACTGTTATGCAATATATTGCAATATAAACAGTAATGGGTAAAGAGGAGGTCTACGAATTTGAAAGGGAACTAGAGGGGGATACATTGCAGAAACAGGAGAAAGTAGAGGGAAGGATAAATGAAGTAATTATATTTTCTTTAAAATTTTACAAATACATGGAAGAAATAAGCCTTGCCTTCTCAGAAAACTCAAGAATGTGCCAGGCTGCATATACAAACATCATTTCCTCCAAACAGCTACTGCTTGACACATGAGTCTCTGTGGAAGACAGAATGGCTTTCCAAAACATGGTTCCTGAACATCACCATCTTGATGCTACAAGCATAAGGCTATCGAGTAAGTTGAGCCTCTCACATCAATCATCAATCAAGAAAATGCACTACAGGCTTGCCCACACATCAATCTGGTAGAAGAATTTTTTTCAGTTGACGTTCCTTTTTAAGAAGTGACTTGGGCTTGTTCTGCAAAATATCCACCCCAACCCTAAAGGGAAGTTCAGTGATTATTCCTGATTATGAAGTCTATGTATGAAAGATAAGTATATTTCTAACCAGGATTATTCTTTGTACATTGTTTTATTTTGTATAGTAATAACCTCAATATATATTCATAACAGATTTTTCATGTTGATCAGTGGAGCTTTCTATCATATTTCCAAACAACTATATGAAAAAGCAAGGTCACTCTTTTCTACCTCCATCTACACCTAGGAAGGACCATGGATCCACAGCCCTCTCTGCCCCTTCCCTGCAAGGGGAAAGCTTGTCTCCAGGGAGTACTCTGACCCAGGGACTTGGGTGTGATCCCCATTTTCTCTCTGGTGACTTTCTAAGGCAGGACCAGCCAGGAGGAACAGGCTGCACAAGTGGCAGGGCAGCTGGGATAGGATCCTTTCTACCTCATTCTCCAACTAGGAGGGACAGCAAATGCACAGCACTCTCTGCACCTTTCCCTAAAGTAGAGAGCTTGTCTCCAGGGTATGCTCTGACCCAGGACTCAGGAAGGAAGGCCGATCCACAGGCCTCTGCTCACAGGTTTTACAAGAGGAGAGCAGATCTCCCAGAAGTGCTGACATAGGCTTACAGACCCACAGGAGGAACAAGTTCCATCCAGAGACAGCAATAACATCTAAAACCAGAGATCAACAGATGACAAAAGGAAAACACAAGAATTTTACCAACAGAAACCAAGACAACTTGGCTTCATCAGAAACTAATACTCCCACCACAGCAAATCCTGGATATCTCAAAATATGGGAAGCAACATTTGGATCTAAAATCATATCTCAAGATGGTGATAGAGGAATTTAAAAAGGACATGAATAACTCCCTTAAAGAAATACAGGAGAATACAGGTAAACAGGTACAAGCCCATAAGAGGAAACACAAAAATCCTTTAAAGAATTACAGGGGAACACGAGTAAAAAAGTAGAAGCCCTTAAAGAGGAAACACAAAAATCCCTTAAAGAATTACAGGAAAGCACAGCCAAACAGGAGAAGGAATTGAACAAAATGATCCAGGACCTAAAAATGGAAGTACAAACAGTTAAGAAATCACAAAGAGAGACAACTCTGGAGATAGAATTCCTAGGAAAGAAGTCAGGAAACATAGATGCAAGCATCACAAACAGAATACAAAATATAGAAGAGAGAATCCCAGGGGCAGAAGATATCATAGAAAACATTGACACAAGAGTCAAAGAAAACACAAAATGCAAAAAATTCCTAACCCAAAATATCTAGGAAATCCAGGACACAATGAGAAGACCAAACCTAAGGATAAGAGGTATAGAAAAGAGTGAAGACTTCCAACTTAAAGGACTAGTAAATAAAATTATTTATTTATCTTCAACAAAATTATAGAAGAAAACTTCCCTAACCTAAAGAAAGAGATGCCCATGAACATACAAGAAGCTTATAGAACTCCAAATAGACTGGACCAGAAAAGGAATTTCTCCCACCACATAATAGTCAAAACAAGAAATGCACAAAAAAAGAAAGAATATTACCAAACAGTGAGGAAAAATGGTCAAAATATAAAGGCAGACCTATCAGAATTACACCAAACTTCTCACCAGAGACTATGAAAGCTGGGCTGATTTCATGCAGACCCTAAGAGAACACAAATGCCAGCCTAGGCTACCATGCCCAGCAAAACACAATTACCATGGATGGAGAAACCAAGCTATTCCATGACAAAACTAAATTTACACAATATATTTTCACAAATCCAGCCCTTCAAAGGATAATAAATGGAAAACCCCAACACAAGGAGGGAAACTTCATCCTAGAAAAAGCAAGAAAGTAATCTTCCAACAAAACTAAAAGAAGATAGCCACATGAACAGAATTCCAACTCTAACAACACAAATAACAGAAAGCAACAATTAGTTTTCCTTAATATATATTAATATCAATGGACATAATTCCCCAATAAAAAGACATAGGCCATCAGACTGAGTATGTAAACAGGACCCAACATTTTGTTGCATACAGGAAACCCACCTCAGTGACAAAGACAGACACTATCTCAGAATAAAAGGCTGGAAAACAATTTTCCAAGCTAATGGTCCCAAGAAAAAAGCTGGAGTAGAGCCATTCTAAAATTGAATAAAATTGACTTTCACCCTAAAGTGATCAAAAAAGATAAGGAAAGACACTTCATACTCATCAAAGATATGATCTACCAAGATGAACTCTGAATTCTGAACCTCTATGCTCCAAATGCATAGGCATCTATATTCATAAAAGAAACTTTAATAAAGCTCAAAGAACACATTGCACCGCACACAATAATAGTGGGAGATTTCAACACCCCACTCTCTGTAATGGACAGATCATGGAACAAAAACTAAACAAAGACACAGTGAGACTAATAGAAGTTATGAAATGGATGGATTTAATGAATATCTATAGAACTTTTATCCTAAAAGAAAAAGATATACCTTCTTCTCAGCACCTCATGGTACCTTCTCCAAAATTGACCATAAAATTGGTCACAAAACAGGCCCAACAGATACAAGAAGATTGAAATAACTCATTGCATCCAATCAAATCACCATTGAGTAAGGCTGTTCCTCAATAACAACATAAACAATAGAAAGCCCACCTACACCTGGAAGCTTAACAACATTCTACTCAATGATAACTTGGTCAAGGAAGAAATAAAGAAAGAAATTAAAGACTTTCTAGAGTCTAATGAAAATGAACCCACAACTTACCCAAACTTATGGGACACTAAGAAAACAGTCCTAAGAGGAAAACTAACAGCTTTAAGTGCCCCCAAAAAGGAACTGGAGAGAGCATGCATCAGCAATTTGACAGCACATCTGAAAGCTCTAGAACAAAAGGAAACAACTTCACCCAAGAGGAATTGATGGCAGGAAATAATCAAACTCAGGGCTGAAACCAACCAAATGGAAACAAAAAGAACTATACGAAGAATCAACCAAACCAAGAGTTGGTTCTTTGAGAAAATCAACTAAATAGATAAACCCTTAGCCAGACTAACTAGAGGGCACAGAGACAAAATCCTAATTTAAAAAAATCAGAAATGAAAAGGGAGACATAACAACAGAAACTGAGGAAATCCAGAAAATCATGATATTCTACTACGAAAGCCTATACTCAACAAAACTTGAAAACCAGGATGAAATGGACAATTTTCTAGACAGATACTAGGTACCAAAGTTAAATCAAGATCACATAAACGATCTAAACTGTACCATATCTGCTAATTAAATAGAAACAATCATTAATAATCTCTCAACCAAAAAAAGCCCAGAGTTTAATGCATAGTTTTATCAGACATTCAAAGAACCAATACTCTTCAAACTATTCAACAAAATAGAAACAGAAGGTACTCTACCCAATTTGTTCTATGAAGCCACAATTACTCTGATACCTAAACCACACAAATAGCTAGGAAAGAAAACTTTATACCAATTTCCTTTATGAATATCAATGCAAAAATACTCAATAAAATTCTTGCAAACTGAATACAAGAACATATCAAAACGATCATCCATCATGATCAAGTAGGCTTCATCCCAGGAATGCAGGAATGGTTCAATATATGGAAATCCATCAACTTATTCACTATATAAACAAACTCAAAGGAAAAAAAACATATGATTATCTCATTAGATTGTGAGAAAGCATTTGACAAAATACAACATCCTTTCATGATTAAAGTCTTGGAAAGATAAGGAATTCAAGACCCATACTTAACATAATAAAAACAATATACAGCAAACCAATAGCCAACATCAAACTAAATGGACAGAAACTTGAATCAATCTTATGAAAATCAGGAACTAGACAAGGCTGCCCACTCTCTCCCTACCTTTTCAATATTGTACTTGAAGTCCTAGCCAGAGCAATTAGACAACAAAAGGAGATAAAAGGGATACGAATTGGAAAGGAAGAAGTCAAATTATCAGTATTTGCTGATGATATGATAGTATACTTAAGGACCCCAAACATTCCACCAGAGAACTTCTGAACCTGCTAAACAACTTCAGCAAAGTAACTGGATATAAAATTAACTTAAGTAAATCAGTGGCCTTCTTCTTCACAAAGGATAAACAGGCAGAGAAAGAAATTAGGGAAACAACACCCTTCACAATAGACACTAATAATATAAAATACCTTGGTGTGACTCTAACTAAGCAAATAAAAGATCTATTTGACAACAACTTCAAGTGTATAAAGAAGGAAATTGAAGAAGATCTCAGAAGATGGCAAGATCTCCCATACTCATAGATTGGTAGGATTAACATTGAAAAAATGTCCATCTTGCCAAAAGTAATCCATAGATTCAATCTCCATCAAAATTCTAACTCAATTCTTCACAGACTTAAAAAGACCAATTGGCAAATTCATCTGGAATAACAAAAAACCCTAGGATAGTGAAAACTATTCTCAACAATAAAGCAACCTCTGATGAAATCATCATCCTCGACCTTAAGCTGTACTACAGAGCAATTGTGATAAAAACTGCATGGTATTGCTACAGTGACAGGCATGTAGATCAATGGAAAAGAATTGAATACCCAGAAATGAACCCATATATCTATGGCCACTTGATCTTTGACAAAGGAGCTAAAACCATCCAGTGGAAAAACCTCAGCATTTTCAACAATTGGTGCTGGTTTAATTCACAGTTAGCATGTAGAAGAATCCAAATCTATCCATTCTTATCTTCTTGTAGAAAGCTCAAGTACAAGGACCTCCACATAAAACCAGATACACTGAAACATATAAAGGAAAAAGAGGGGACGAGCATTGAGAACTTGGCACAGGGGAAAATATCCTGAGCAGAACAACAATAACTTATGCTCTAATATCAAGAATTGGCAAATGGAACCTCATAAAATTGCAAAGCTTCTGTAAGGCAAAGGACATTGCCAATAGGACAAAATGACAACCAACAGATTTGGAAACGATCTTTAACAACCCTACATCTGATAGAGGGCCAACATCCAATATATATAAAGAACTCAAGAAGTGAGACTCCAGATAATCAAATAACCCTATTAAAAATGGGATACAGAGCTAATCAAAGAATTCTCAACTGGGGAATATTGAGTGGTCGAGAAGGACCCAAAGAAATGTTCAACATCCTTAATCATCATGGAAATGCAAATCAAACAACCCTGAGATTTCACCTCACACCAGTCAGAATGGCTAGGATAAAAGACTCAGGTGACAGCAGATGCTGGTGAGGATGTGGAGAAAGAGGAATACTCCTTTATTGCTGATAGGACTGCAAGCTGGTGCAACCACTCTGGAAATCAGTTTGGTGGTTCCTCCAGAAATTGGACATAGTATTACCAGAGAACCCAGCTATACCACTCCTAGGTATATACCCAGAACATGCTCCTACATGTAATAAAGACACATGCTCAACTGTGTTCATAGCAGCCTTATTTATAATAGCCAGAAACTGGAAACAACCCAGATGCCTCTCA
>JADRCD010218087.1:0-26332 GCA_019843815.1 Montemys delectorum | reverse complement strand
CCTTATTTATAATAGCCAGAAACTGGAAACAACCCAGATGCCTCTCACCAGAGGCATGGGTACAGAAAATGTGGTACATCTACACAATGGAGTACTACTCAGCAATTAGAAATAATGAATTTATGAAATTCTTAGGGAAATGGATGGATCCGGAGAATATCATCCTGAGTGAAGTAACCCAATCACAAAAGAACACACATGGTATGCACTCTCTGATAAGTGGATATTAGCCTAGAAAATTGGAATACACAAAGTACAAACCACAAACTATGAGAAACTCAAGATTAAGGAAGACCAAAGTGTGGATAATTTGTTCCTTCTTAAAAGGAGGAACAACATACCCATGGAAGGGGTTGCAGAGACTAACTATGGAGCAGAGGCTGAAGGAAGGAGAATCCAGAGACTACACCACCTGGGAATCCTTCCCCTATTCAATCATCAAATCCAGACACTATTGTGGATGCCAACAAGTGCTGGCTGACATGAGGCTGATATGGCTGTCTCCTGAGAGGCTCTGATAGTGTCTGACTAATACAGAAGTAGAGGCTCAGAGCCATCCATTGGACTGAGCACAAGGTCCCCAATGAAGGAGCTAGAGAAAGAACCCAAAGACATTAAGGGGTTTACAGTCCCTTAGGATGAACAACAATATGAACTAACCAATACCCTCAGTGCTCCCAGGGACTAAACTACCAACCAAAGAGTACACATGGGGTGATTCATGGCTCCAGCAGCATATGTATAGCAGAAGATGGCCTAGTCAGTCATCAAGGTCAGGAGAGGCCCTTGGTCCTATGAATATTCTATGCCCCAGTGTAGGGGGAAGCCAAGGCCAAGAAGTAGGAGAGGGTGGATTGGTGAGCAGGGGGAGTGGGGAGGTAACAGGGGTTTTTGTTTGTTTGTTTGTTTGTTTGTTTTCTTTATTTTATTTTTTTGGAGGGGTAACATGGAAAGGAGATATCATATGACATGGAAATAAAGAAAATATCTAAAAAAAAAAGCAAGGTCACTAGTACACTTATGTAGCACTAAGTGGTTTTTTACTATGTCAGGTGGCTGAAACCGATTGTACACGTCTTTGAAGTGAGATTTGATTCATTATTGTGCATTTTTTTCAAATTCAGTATAATGGCAAACCTGAAAGGACAATTAGATAGTAATCACAAAGCTTTGCTAGGAAAACATTTCAATTGGATGTCTACCTTGTAGTTTTGAGCTCTGCAACTCACGGCTGGTAAGCTGACATAGTGTTTGGTCTTTCTATTTATCTATGTGATATCCAAACTTCCACTGTGTGATACAGCACGAAGGCAATGGAGAACAAGAGACCCACCAGCTTAAAGCACTTACTACCTTCATTTTTCAGAAAAAATCTTAGAAGGCTGGTTTGGTAGCTCATAATTGCAAACCCAGAATTTAGTAGGTTGAATTTCAGGTGGGCTTCTATAACTTGAAGCTAACCTATGGTAAGAAACCTTTTGCAAAAAGATAAAAGTGGAAAATAAATACCATCCCCACCAAAACCAGAAACAACAACACCATCAAAAACAAAAAGAGCAAAATCAAAACAACAACAAACAACAACAACAACAACAACAACAGCAAAAAAGAAGATCAAGAAATACTTTGAATACTATAGTGTAGATAGACGTACTGATTTTTTTCTTTTTTAGAATTATGGTAAAGGAAATACAGTATTTCCAAAAGCAATGTCTTTTGGAGCTTGATGTCTACAGTGAGGTAGGGAGAAGCAGGTTTAAGTCTAGGAAAAGAGAAGCCTTGAGAACTGTACAGCAAAGAAAGCATGAGAAATAAGACCTGACAGAGTTTCAGAGCCAACATACAGCTAGCTGTTCCATCAAGTTCTGTTGCTGAGTGCATGTTCTCGACAGGCAGCCCACTAATTTGACACATGTTTTCAGAGAGTTACAGCTGGTTTCCAGGTAAGGATCTGAAAAAATTTGCCCATAGATATCTCCATTTGACAACATTATGCTTGGCCCAAAGTATTCACCCTTTCCCTGAAGTTACCTGTTAGGCTTCCTACCCTTCAGTGGGCTTTTCAGCTATATTCCCATCCCCACATGTCCCTACCAAGATAGGATATTCCATCTTTTAAGTAGAAAACTTAATATCTCTTTCTTCCCCTCTGTAGTCTCTTAGAGAAAGACTGGTCTTTCTCTGGAAGACTGTCTCCCCTCTTAACTCTCCCTCTCTTTCTCTCTCCCCCTCTTTACTTTTCCCTCTACTTCTCCTTACCCATCTCTCTCTTCTATCTCTTACTCACATCTCCTTATAGTATCAGTATAACCTTCCTTTAATATTAGAGATTTAAAAGTAAAAGGTTATTTTTAATAAGCAATGCTGCTATCCAAATTTCCTTTATCTCTTCTGCTTCATCAATGATTTTCATATTATTGGAGCAGCTTTATCTGCATTAAGTATATTGTGATGCTTAATCTTGCTGAACAACTCAATTTCATATTGAGTTGACTAACAGACAAGTTGTTAGGAACATGTGAGGAATTTTCTTGATTACTTAACTGAAGTGAGAAGACCCAGGCAAATGTGAGCAGCATCTCTATGTGGAAGCCCGGATAAAAGGTGGTAAGAGGGAATGAGCTCCTGTGCTTGGCTGTTTTTCCTTCATCTCCTGTTTGCAATCTTATCCACTCTGTTGACATCTTGCTGCTGCTGTTGCCAGTGCTACTGCCATTCATTGTCCACTGACATTAGGACCCAGCTTCAGTGATTCTCTAGAAATCTACCAGGCCTACAGTGCCAGACAGGACTGCTCAGTTATCCAAAGTTTTAGACTGGCAACTACTAAACTCTCAGTCTAGCCAGCATGAAGGCAGCCATTATTGGCCTACCTAGGCTATTTTATGCAAACTAATTCAATAACCCCATTTAATATATATTCATTTTTTACTTTTGCTCATCTAGAGAACTACAATTCATACATTGTATTCCATGACATGCAACTTAATCTTAAACCTGGCATACAAACACAATTTTTGGTTTTGGTTTGGTCTCTTCCATTTTGATCCATGTTACAACAAAATCATTCACAGTGAGAGGCAACATGAGACTTTTGCACTTTCTTATCCCATATCCTCCTGGATCTTATTTTACTGAACTCATCAAAGACAGAAAACAGGTCTTTCAGAAACACCAGTAGCTCCAGTGGTCCAGCCCTGCTCTCCAGAACTGTCCTCTTTTCCCTCCATCTAGCATCAGTCATTGCTAGAATTGCCTTTTTTGCTCATTTCCTCCATGAATATTATTTTCTTGTTTCTGAAACCTGCTCTCTAACTCTGATCTTAACCACTGAGCTACCATTCTGAGCTGCTTCACATATTTATTTATGGCTTCCTTACCTGTAAACATTGTCATGTAATAGACATCTTCATTTTTCTTATTTTTAACCACTACAGTATCTCTTGAGCTATATAGCTCTGCCTAATTCCATACTCATGTTCAGCCTGTTTATTTAACATCATGCTTCCATGAAGTTTTGTTTGTAGGAATTCAGAAATACCCAGGATATTCTCCCGATGTCTTTTCCTGTATGACTCTGTGTTAGGATGGCTTTCAGGGAAACTTGTAACACTGTCAAAGGTATCCTTTGACATGAATCAGTATCCTTTTCATTCATGGGGACTATATTTAGCTTCTATATGGCAACATCTTGTATATCTTGTATATCCAGTTTGCTATAGAAGGACAGGAATGCCTCAGAAACTAGTGACTTTATCTCCAGCAGACAGTACTTCCTTCAGCTTCTCTGAGGGCTGGGTCAAGTAGTTGTGTGACTTTATTTCCCCTGCAAGTGCCAGGACCACTTGACATAGAAGACAACCTGTCATTCTCAGTGACATGTAAGCTCTACAAAGAAAGGAACTTACTTTTCCCTCAGGCCGTTGACATTTATATAACAGTGCCAGACTCAGTAAGGCAATAGTAAGTATATATTATACAAAGAATACCTTTGGTAATGATCAGGTGTAAATAAAAATGCTTAAAACATGTCTTACAAATATCAGGCCTTATGAAACTAAGGGAGTCAAATAGTGGAAAAAAAAAAGAGATGGAAGGGATTACTTTCCCCTCTAACGGGAGAAATAATGAAGCATCCAATTCTATATATGACTAGGTGCTTGTCATGACAACTGGGAAGGTTACTTTCTGCATGTGTAATGTGCATAGTTTTGTCAACTGCTAAAGACTAATCAACACTGGCTCACAGTCAGTGACTAAAATTGCTAGAAAGGAAAAGAGCTTGTCAATTATGCAGTTATGTTCCACTTCGGAATTGCCACGGAGCTGCAAACAGACATTTGGCAAAAGTGTTGAAAGAGAAGCAAGGCATCCTTGAGGGCACACAGTTTTTTTCTCTTCGGCATCACTGTTGGCTCTGACTGAAATTTGTTTGTTTTCTGAGATAAATTCTCCTCTCAAAAAGGCAACCAGGCTATTAATTAAACAAAGGGAGAGGTGACTGAGGTGGGATCATGCTAAGACAAATTTGTTAAATGAACATGAACACTTGGTCACAAGCTTCCCCAGCAGTTACCTACACTGTCTCCATTTTCATGCATCTGAGGAAATGTGCGTCAAGATTTGTGTTGGTGTTGGCAAAGAAGTGAACTAATTTTAATTCTCAACTCCAAAGTCTGACATCCGTCCAGAAACATTGTAGCTAAAGTTATCTGCATTTGCTACACAGCCAATAACTCCATTAATTCTGTTATATGGGAAGGTAACAGGCTACCCAGGAAAATAGACATTCAAAAAGAATTACTCCAAACCTTTCAAATTGCTCAAGCTTCTGGTCACTTCTGATCCCCAAAGCACACAAGACTCAGAGAAGTTGTTGTCTCTAGTCACCAAACTGGCCACAAAGTTCAATTTCCATTTGCCAATTCTGCCAAAATAAATATTGCAAAAATATTATATTCTGAAGCTGTTGGCCAGTATGAGGGATCATAAATATAGTGTTTTTATTACTGTGAATACTCTCCTATCACAGAGCTAACATTACATGTCTTTATGGCTAAGGCAGTTTCAGTTCCCTTTTTGAAGTTTGCCTTCTTACAACTTTTATCTTATTTATAATATATAAAACATAATCCTTTGCCCTAAAATGAAAATCCATTCTTTGGGTAATTTACTTAAAATAGATTCTTCTTTGTCATATGAATAAATATTCATCTTAAAAATCATCATGATGATAAAAGTATGATGAATTGCTGATTTTAAGAAGAGACTTTAAAAACCACAAATTTCTTTTGAGACAATTGCTTCGAAGAGGGGGATCCATGCTGAGAATAAGGAAAAGAGCCAACTGATTTTCTGCTGAAAGGATGGATATAGCTCAAGTGGATTTAAGTAAAGGAGAAAAGATTGGGGCTCTGTGGTTTAGTGTGGAAAAAAATCCCAAATCACACCACATCTCAGATTAAATGATTTTAAACAGCTCATACTGAAGTGCTTTTTAAAACCTAATCTGTAAAAAAAATGAGTTTTGGAAGGTCTGAGAATATTACCTCATGGCCTCAAATGTAACAAATGTTATTGTTGTTCAATACAACACACACACACACACACACACACACACACACACACACACGCACACACACACACACACCTACCTCTGTTTTCATTGCTGCTGTGATTTGAATTATGCCAGGATTTGAATTTGCCAATAGAGCACCATAGTCACACTGAAATAGATGGCATCTATCATTTTTTTGCAACTTCTAATGAGGTAAAAGGACACATGATTCCTCATCTGCTTTTATGGATATTGCTGTGCAATTGCAGTATGATTATGGCATACAACAGCCTCAAAAAATTATCTTTCAAGAAAACAGCTGCTGCTTCTTCCTCTTTTTTTTTTTACACACTGAGGTGTAATATTGTCAATTAAAAACATTACAAAGGAAATATTCTAAAATTATAAATTGTATGCTGATAATAATAAGCAAAAAAAATCCCCAAGATTTCTAATAAATAAATCAGAGTTGTTGGTAGATTTAAAAAAAAAAGATTTATAACCATAAATGGGTTGTGATGGACCTTGGTGTATGTCTTGCAAAAGTGTATCAATATGTATTTCCATTTTTTGGTTTTTATTTATTTCTATGCTGTTGTAACTCTGTGGACCTATGCTGTCCACATATGAGGTGCCCTCTTACTAAAAGGCATATGAAGATACATTTTAAAGAACTTTATGAAGTTAAAATAATCTCAAATGAGATATAAAAACAAAATAGAAGATGTCACTATGAACCTTCAAGCCTGCTAAAACTGGCTGGATTTCAGAGCTGCTGCCCTGCTACCTGGGGAATTGCTGTTTTGTTTTGCTTTTTTGTTTTTTTTTTTGTTTGTTTTGTTTTTTGTTTTTGTTTTTTGCTTTTGTTTTACTTTTACATTATAAAGTTTGGCGCTGCCAGTTCTTTTTATTTTATTTTATTTTTTTTATATTTTATTTTCATGTCATATGGTATCTCCTTTCCCAGTTAACTTCTCAATTCCTGAAAGGGAATACAATTTGAAAGTGTAAATATTTATATACAGGTAAAAACTTTTAAAAACGTAAGGGAAAAATTATTACACTTTGACCTCACATACAAATAACTTTCTAGAGTATCCAGTGAAACGTGTAGTATAAAGTGCCACTCTGTAAATGTCCAGATTCTAGAGTGATCTGAAGTGAGGTAAGAGTCCATGGATACTTCAAATGGCTAATCTAGTATTAAACTATATATAGAATAACATCTCAGATATAACCAATTAATGTTGACGTATAAAATACTGCCAGAATATATATTAAAATATTAATCATGATATCATGATTATTTCCCTGTATTTATATAGTTTCATGTTTTTTTCTTTCATTTAATGTATATATTATTATCTTCATGTTTTCACAAGGGACATTTTATTTTAAAAATTATGTATATTAGAGAAAAGAAGAACTTTGAAAGCTAGTGCTCTGAAAAAAAAAACCCATCACAGAATTATTCCCATTGGTGTTGGCTTTGGTAGTAGTTGGAATGAGGTACTACCCCCAACAGGCTCATGCCTTTGAACACTTGGTGCTCAGTCAATGTTGGTGTTCGGGGAGGCTAGGAAAACTTTAGGATGTTGAGCCTTGCTTGAGGAAAGCTTTGAAGGTTTATAGCCTTGTCTCCCTTCCAGTTTTTTTTCTGCTTCCTGTATGTGGTTGACATATGATATCACAGCTTCCTGCCTCATCTTCCGGCCTCAGTTCCTCTCTGTTCCAGCTTTATAGACTCTACCTTTGGGACTAGAAGCCAAAATAAACTATTTCCTTAATTTTCTTTTGATCATGGTATTTTATCACAACAACAAAAATAACTAATATATGTATTTAATACTCTAGCACTGTAATTTTACTAAGCTTTTCTTGATAGGCCAATAATCTAATATATTTTAAAACTCTATGAAGTGTAAAGAAGATAAATATGCCACTAAGAGATATTTTTTTTAGTAAGGCATTTTGACAAATGATTCATTTCAATTTTATTTTCTATTTACGTTTGTAAGAGAGAGGGTGTCATGGGGCCCTATCCCTCCCTGAAGGACGGAAGAGGCATTTCTTCAGTCGTATAGATATGATGAAGTTGCCCATGTTCCTGCAAATTACCCCAGATCTAAGACATTGTCCCCCTTAATTCGCTACTCACATACAAACACATGGAAGTCAAAGGATTAGTGATAGTGGGAATACAACTAGGAGGGGTAATGGCTAATTGAATGCATCGTATACGTGTATAAAATCCATTGCTACACATACCTAATATATACTATTGAGGCATGTAAAGAAAGGACATGAACAAGTAGAGAGTGTAAGGTCTTCTTCCTACAAGAGACCTTAAATCAAAACAAACAAACAAATAAATGTAAAAATGAAAACAAAAAACACTAGGGGGTAGAAACAAGAGACTAACAGACACGTGAACAGTAGCTGAATCCATTTAATAACACAATACAGTTGCCACGATCCATGACTGTCTACAGAATATGTCCCTTCCTCCCCATCTTCCCCTGCTTTGGAAGAATTCGTCTTCTCCTAAGCCCAGATCTTCAATTCTGTGAAGGCCATTTTCTTTTAAAGGGCCCTCCTTTAGGATCCAGCTTGAATATGCCTCTGTCCTTTAAACTAAAATGTGATCTGAAGTCCTAGCAAAACTATAGCCTACTCATTACTAAACTTAAAAAAAAAAATCAATATTTTACTTATGGTTGGGTTTTTTTTTTTCATAGCAAAATGGGAGGCAGAATGCCATGAGCTAGTGTCAGTATCAGATGACATCATCTTGACATTGTATTTCACAGCTTAAGATATGTGAATTGGTTGTAACTTCTGGATTGTACAGGTAAGTGCCCATTCTAGAGAAGTTTGCAGAAAACAAAGGAACTTGGTCCAATGCATATATGTGCATGTACACATACAGAAGCACATCCATATGCATTTCCTGTCAAAAAGTTTGTTTCAAAAATGTATCTCCATCCCTTGGATTTATCAATTTGACTCCTTTGGTAAAAAACAACCTAAACTTTCTTTAAGCATCTACAGTCATTTACATTTTAATAATATTGAAGGACCTTGATATGAGGTTCTGATCATTGCAGAACAGTACTGTCATCAACTTCTCCCAAAGAAAGAAGTGCAGGAGGATAGAGTGAGACAATAGAGAGGTAGAAGGCTGACTGCAGGCTTCTCTGTATTTCTGAAAAGTAGACTTGGCATGTTAGATGGAGTGGGAATTAACACAAGCTGTTTGTCCCTTCAATGAAAGCTAGCCAGCATACCATACTACAAATTCCAGTGACATTTGTCAGGAAAGGGCTGCTTCTCTTGGTACTACAAACTTTCTCATATCAGCCAAACTCACCAGCAACACTTTTTCCTGCTGTTGCTAAAGCCCTCTTTCCAATCCAGGAAAGCAACCCTGTAACTTTTATGACCTTGCTCTGGAGTCCATGATGAACATCATATCGAATTTTTAAAAGACAATTACAACACTTGTGCTAGTATTACAAATATTATAGTATTTAGTATACTAAAGATCAAAGGACATTTAGAACATAAGTTTGAAATTCAAATCCAAATATCCAGACTGCGCCATCTTAAGAGTAATTGTATTTATTTAAAAATAAAATTCATACCGGGAGGTGGTGGCACACGCCTTTAATCCCAGCACTTGGAAGGCAGAGGCAGGTGGATTTCTGAGTTTGAGGCCAGCCTGGCCTATAGAGTGAGTTCCAGGACAGCCAAGGCTACACAGAGAAACCCTGTCTTGAAAAAAATAAAATAAATTAAAATAAAATTCATGAGACCAGGGCAGAAGTTCTGTTGCATTATTGTTTTCTAATTCTCTACTCAAATATTTTGAAATAGTAAGTTATATTTAGACAGTAAGTATGAAAAAGAAGAGTTGGCCCAGGCAGTGGTGGCGCACACCTTCAATCCCAGCACTTGGGAGGCAGAGGCAGGTGGATTTCTGAGTTCAAGGCCGGCCTGGTCTACAGAATGACTTCCAGGAAAGCCAGTGCTAAACAAAAAGCCAAAAGAAAAAAAAAGAAAAAAAAAAGAAAAAGAAGAGGTTTTTTTGTTTTGTTTTGTTTTGTTTTGTTTTGTTTTGTTTTTTTTACTTAGAGAATCATGGAGCAGTGAAGTATCAAGTTTTTAAGTACAATATCTCTTGATACTTTGAAACTATTTTACTTAACTATTGACATTTACCAAAACATATTTTTCACAAATCAGGACCTGGGCCATTAAAATTAAACAGATAAGTACAATATGAAATGAAAAGTAAACACACGTACTCACACGTATAAAATGCATGTGTAACATGTGTGAAATAGATTATGCAAAATTAAATGACAATTATGTTCTGAGTTTGTCTTTCCCATATTACACATACTAAGCCAAACATCTACCAGTAACTCACTGTTATTCTCTGAATCATTGGCACTTGTACCCCAGTGGAGACAGATTGGTTCTTTTTGTCTCCACCCTCTAGTGAGTAAACGAATTTCTAGTGTTGAGCTACAGTCTGGTGTATAAGCAGTCTGGGTTTGCAAAAAGCTACCACAGTTTCAGTCAGGTCACTCTGTCAGGAGATGACTTTCCTTATTATGACACTTTGAACATCATACCTAATCTTATTTCCAGTCTTGTTTACAAATAAACCACATATAACACATTTGCTTCTGCTTCCTTGGGTTTCTCTTCAGGCACATTGGTTCTTCATTACTACTGACTGAGTCTTTTGCAAATTGTTTAAAGACTTAATTTAGGTGCATTCATATATATATATATGTGGTCACATTGACTTAGGTGCCCAAAGATGAGGAAATTGTCACATTTCACCAGCTGGAATCACAGGCAGTTTGTGAGGAGCTTAGTGTGAACGTTAAAAGCTAAACCAGGGTCCTCTGCAGGAGCAGTGGGCACTCTTTTTTTTTGTGAATAAAATCTTAATATTTACTAGTTATAAGAGAAAAATGTTAAATCCAGTAGAGAACACTCTTAACCGATGAGCCGTGTCTCCAAGCCACTGGGTGACCTCTGAAAACCTGGTTTGTAATAAAATCACTTTAGATAACTGTTTAAATGCTTTATGAAATTTAGATTTTATGAATTTTTAGCTATTATCTAGTATCTAGAAATTTGGAAAACTGTACCCAAAAACTCAAAGAAAGTATAGTAAAGTTCAAAGGACATTTAGAATACAAATTTGAAATTCAAATTCATATATCCAGACTGCCATGTTGAATTTAACCAGATTTAGCCAAAGGCTACAGTTTTCAACTAATGTTTTGTATAAATATAAAAGCTATTGGTAACTCATAGCAGACATATATTTTTAAACACTAGATGCTAGGTTTAAAACAACTAAGTAATTCATATCGCAAATTTGTTAGTGTTGGCATTTGGGATATTTCACTGGGTTTCTGTGAATATGGCTTCATTGCCAATGAAAACCAACACCTTTTCCATATTTGAAGAACCCAGCATTTGTAGTAGACATACACACTTAAGCATTTCCTAACACAAGGGTACAAAGCATGCTGGCTAGCAATAACAGGTCTGCATCCTTGAAAATGTGCTATTTACCTCTCTTCAGAGCTCTTGTTAGACTCTAGCATTTGTTGCTCTCTGCAGCCAGCTGGGAGATCTATGGAGTATAACACCAGCTGTTGGTGTTTCTGTTTGTTATGGGTTAAGTACATTCTCCAAATAACAATGGTTTCTGTTAGAAAGTGATTGTACAGTGCAGAAATATTTGGAGAATGGGCTTAATAAGTAGCAATTAAGCCGTGAATACATTGATGTGGTTATAGTGAGTGTGAGTTTGTTGCATCAAAAGTGTACAAAATATTAATAAAATCCAACCTTCTTTTTTTGTTGCCCTTTCAACATATTCCAACATTTGATGATGTAGCTAAAGTGTCTAATCAGGTGCTTAAACTATGTTCTTGGATGTCCAAGGATACAGAACTATGGTTCTGATACACCTCTGCTTTTTGTATAAAATAGTTTCTGGGATTATGATATGACATCATAAAATGGAGTAAGGAAGAGTCATTAATGCATCTTTTTGAAACAATTGTAATTCCATGATCTTCCTCTGATGCATTGACTGCAATGCCTACTCTACATTGTAGAATTTAAGAATTAACCTTTTCTGTTTCTCTTGGATTCTGTTTCCCTTCTTTGGAAATTATTATAGAAACTTACACAGGACAGATACACAACAATGTCATCACATAAATAAATGACTGAGTAGGATAATGACATTTAATTCTTTAGAATGTGCTTTCTAGTAAAAGAGACAACAGTGATGCTTCTATGTAGAACACATAAAAGTTGTGATACTGTAATAAAAGAAGGAATGATAATTTCTCTGTGTAAAACTAATAACAAAATACCTTAAGCTACAGTTATAATATTTATTAGTAAAATCAATGTGACAGTTGTATACCACATATACTTTACAATGAACAAAGGGCAGTGATAAAATTGATAGATAATTTTTCCAAGCCCTAAATTCTCTCTTCTCTATTCCAACTCTGGTTTCCACCCAAATTTTTTGTGTGCTCATGAACTATTCTGCCATGATGTCATCTGGCTTTAGTCACTTTCTCATGCACTTTGACTTCAAGCATACAAGATCCTGAATGGTCATGCTAACTCTGCAACAGCAAGAGATTCAGAACAAAGGAATTATCATGGGACATGGCTCTCCTTCTTCATATAGTCCATGTAGCTCCTCCTCAGTTTGTTCCATGATCAATGAGTTTGTATCTTATGTCAGTTGCCTCTGCATACTACCTGCCTTGTGAGCATCACAACTGGTTGTTCACTAACTGAACTTAGACATGTGCTCTTAAGACTTACTTGCCAATTAATGGATCCCTATAAGCTGAGGTCAGTAACAAACTTAATATTTCTACAGATTTATTTCATTTTTAAAGTTCTCCACAAATGTTTATTTTATTTCATGTTAGAATATTGTTTCTCAAGTACAATTGTTCAATTATATCACAAGGATTTTTTTCTTCTAAAATAGTGTACTCTTTTGTTCCTCTATGTTTTCAATTAAAACTGGGCCACATTGCATAATCTTGTGAGACTTAGTCTTGCTCCAGAATTACTGAAGAGCCCAGTACTAGTCTCCCACATTATAAAAAAATTCAATCTTAGCAAGAAGGACCCACTTCAGACTGAAGCAAAGGACAATCTGAATAGATAACATCTCACAACATTAAAATGTTCCTATTTCCCAAACCTGAGTTTGTTGGATATAGTAATAGACCATTAGTTACGACTACTTCTCTTGTCCTTTTTCTGGGAATGAATCTTCCAAAATGTGACCAAAGTCTTCAATGAAAACATCATCAAGTGAAAAAAAAAGACTACTTCTCTTGTGAGAGATTTTTAGACAGGCTTTGTTATGAACCCTCAAAATTGCTCATAGTTTGTCAGAGCTTTAAAATAAATTTGTCTTAGTTTCTCAAAAATTGAATCCCTCTAAACAAAGTCCACATCTCAAGGCTCTTATTTTCTAAGGATACACTGAGTCTATCATTTCAAGAATTGTCTTAGTCATTATTTGTATTCAATTCGCTCTGCTATCTAAGATGAAAAAAAGAAGACAGAGCCATCTTGTTTGCATAGTTTTAAACTTTTGACAAAACAATGGTTACTTTACCTTTAGATTTGCAGAAATGTCATTAAAATACATGTAAGTTAACTTCCATTTTGAAAGAGAACTGGTGGTCAAAGATATTTTAGTGAGTAAAGGCACATGCAGCCAGGCGTAACAACCTGAGTTCAATCTGAGGGACCCATACAGTAGAAGACAAGAACCAACTCCTATAAGCATGAGTATGCACTCATGTGTGTATGTGCATACACACAAAGTCAGAGAAATACAAAGTTAGATGGACAGAGAGATTGGAAGCAGAGATTGAGACATATACAAAAAGGCAACTTAAAAATGTTTATGTATCTAATAACATAAATTTTGATGCTACTTGAGTATTTAAAGTAATAAAATATGAGAATCTAATCTAAGAAATGGACTGTAGTCAACTATATATATACATATATATGATGTATAATATACATCAATAACAAAATGTAATATTAAATTATAATAAGCTATAATATTTTCAGAAAATGTATTGTAAAGAGGTGCTCAAGTTACAAGACCTTCTCAACATACTGTAGGCAAAATGGTATGTTCTGTACTGTGACTCGTCTAATACTGGAAAGAATTTATGGAAGATTTCTGAGAAACAGGTGGGCATAGCAATAACCTTGGATATCCTTTCTGAGAATGCAAGTTAACTGAAATATTAAGTGAATTAATATTTAATTCTTGTCTAGAGGACAAGATAAATCAACCAGAATGCTGGGCTCATGAAAATGTGCACTTGGAAAGATGCACAGTAGTGGTTAATACCACATGAGGGAATATAGGCAAATGCTTTAATTGAACAACAAAAAATTGAAATTGCATCAAAGTTCACAGTTCTAGAAAGTCTAAACCAAAGTCAACTTTTATTGATATTTCAGGGAGTGAAACCACTTTTGTGGATCGATCTTGTGGGGTGGATGATGACTGGGAGAAACACATCTATAATGTGCTATATACAAAGCGTTGTAAGTGGTGCCAGCAAGATACTCCAAATGTTGATGTTCAAAATACTTTGCCGTGAATAGTTAGAGTTTCAAATATGACATCCAATGTTTCTGGAATTATTTAACTATAGATTTAACATCAAAACAGAATTTACATTCCTAAAACTGAAATTACTCTTTTATAAAACTTCCTTTTATGGTAGAATCCTGAAATGAAGATTTGCCTGTTCCTTTTGTCTATAGAAGACAAAATTCTTTATTGTGAATGTTTGTGCAAGAAATACTCAGCATAATATTCTTGAATTATAATTGAGAGTGGAGTGAAAAGAAATGTACAGACAGATTTTATCATATATGTATGTGTATGTGTATGTATATGTATGAGGAAGATATGTATCCATTGGAACTAATAAATTTAAAAGTGTTGGAAGTGATTGTAATGATTGCTCTTCACTTTTGAAAATATCAATAATAGTATCATTAAGCTATAATATTTGTTCTTGAGTGGAGAAATGTAAGACATACCTAGATGGCTAGTAATATGTTTTGTCCACTTTTTTAAGATTAAGGGATTAATATAATGTTGATTCAAGATAGGACCAAAGATTATCTTTAATTTTAATGAGTCTCTTCAAAAGCCTTCCTTAAATTGTATGAAACTCAAGAATTTTAACAGAGTGACTACCATGTTTATTAGCATATTTAATGAAATACCAATAAGATTGCTATTTCTGATTTGAAAGTAATCATGTTTATAATTTAAAGATGGAGGTTTTTTGAAGGCCTGAGACTTAACATGTACTATTGAAGCATCTATTGCAATTCTAAATTGCTGTTCATTACACATGTGCAGAGATTTATTTACCCATAAGATCCCTTTCCTGATTCAGGTGCTTTTGTCAAGTAGCACTGCTTGCTTCTCTTAAGCACTATCCTTGAAATAGCTTCTAAAGAGAAAGAAACAAGTGTTAATGCAGTTAGTAACTAAGGC
Organism: Montemys delectorum; assembly: GCA_019843815.1. Lineage (NCBI taxonomy): Eukaryota > Metazoa > Chordata > Mammalia > Rodentia > Muridae > Montemys > Montemys delectorum. The sequence continues at coordinate 11,150 of JADRCD010218087.1, read as the reverse complement.
AAGGCAAGTCCTATGTCACTTAATAAAGGATAAATTATGAGTTCAATGTTCTTGTTCTGGATATCACAAAGTTATATTGATCCCACACAGCAACATTTTACAAAGTAATAATTATCCTTTTAGCTTTCCCCAAAGTCCACTAGCATGTGCGGTTAAGCATACAATTTTACCTCAAAAAGATCCTTAAAAAGAATGCATACACCTACTGAGGTTTTTCTTTCACCCCTACCTCTACTTGTGGTCTCTAGAAATTTATTACGTGGAATTATTTTATATTTTTTGCTTTAACTTAGAAATAACATTGACAAAACACTTTCCTAAGTAACCCACTGGTAGTGGGATTGCAAACTGTTACAACCTCTGTGGAAATCAGCATGACCTCATTATACCACTCTGGGGCATATACCCAAAGAACTTGATATTCTACTACAGGGATACTTGGCCAGTTATGTTTATCAGTGCACTGTTCACAAGATTCAGGAAATGAAATTAGTCCAAATGTCCATCAATCGATAAACAATAATGCAAATGAAGTGCATAACACAATGGAACTCTATTTAAATGTAAAGAAAAATGAAAGTATGAAATTTGAAAGTAAATGGATAGAACTAGAAAATATAGTGAGTGAGGCAAACACTTCATATTCTCTCCTATTTCTGGATCACAGCACTGACTATTTAGATTTGAGTATATATATCCTGTACTAACTGCAGAAAAGCGTCAGTAGGACACAGATGTTATAATGGGGGAGAGGAGAAATATCATGAGGTTCTGAACTAGATAGGGAATGAGAGTAATGCAAAGGGAAATGGAAGGAAAAAAGATTTATAACCTTATGAATGCTTGAAAAACTCAGAGAGAAATCTTAGTTTTCAAACTTTCTTAAAACACATTGTATGTGTGTATGTGTGTGTGTGTGACTGAGTGACTGTGTGTTTGTGTGTGTACATAGTCTAAATGGTGTTATCCCACATGGAAAGATAATGATTACCGCAATAGTCATGACTATCCTAACAAAATCACTAAGGCCAGGCATAAAACAATCCCTTCAAGTTGTTGGTTAGGGTGTCCAAGAGTCTCCCAAAATAATGTAAGGTATTGCTAATGTCTTTGGTTATCTCCCAGATGCTGAATCTTAGATGTTATTGCTGAAGACACCACAAATTTTAGAGACAATAGTTGGAGGACTAGAACTGGAACTGAACTGGAACTCTACTCTCTGAAGACTGGCTCTCATAGTTTCCACTAGTGCTAGGCAAGATACTAATGAAGAAAAGCAATTGATAGACATACCCAGGTGCAAAGGCCACAAACCACTACAATGACCAGCCTGGAAAGATGTCTACCATGATCTATTTGCTTCACTTATATCTTGGAAGTAAAAACAGCTTTCTAAGTGGATCTATGGGACTCTCAATAAATCATAGACTCTATCAGATAACTGATCATTTCCATTTTCCTAAATCAATATAGCTTCTATCTGTACTCTAAGTACTTTTCCTTATACCAACAGACACACAGAACTGCCATTCCTCATCAAAGAAGCTTCCTTTTACAACACTAGGCCATTATATAGACCCACAACTGGTCAAAATGCAGGGAATAAGGAATTGTGCAGTGATCAGTCCCAATTTGTATATCCACAATGTAACCCCTATGCCTAAGACACTCTGAAGATTGTGGAATAAGAGATGGAAGTATTGTAGGATCGAGAGGACCAAGAGACCTGCTGCAAAGTAATGTCTTCTACATATGGTAGGGAAGCTGCAACCATGTCATCTCATCAATATGTTGGCACAAAATTTATACAGACAGTGTCCAAACCAACTTATATGCCAGTGTGGATGGGAAACGTCACAAGGCTCCACCCCTAGATGAAGAGGTACATGAACAAATGGGTTTTAAGTAAAGTACAATCAGCTCTTTCAAGGTATGAGCCCTTGAAAAAGAGTTGATAGGTTCTCCAATCCTCACCATCAGTCTCAAATAATAGTATGTATGGGGAAGATTCATTTAATTTGGCAGAGTATATCTAAGTACATTATGCTTTGTCTGAAATCTTCAAACCTGTTAATGTTATAACTTATGGATCTTCCTTGTGGATAATGGTAACTTTACCTCTCCCAGATAGCATATGTGAATTTGGATATCTCCTCCAGCAAAACAAAAATAATTAATGAATAAAATTGTGTGTTTTCCTTTCCATCCTTACTTCATGAAGGGATCAAACTCTTCTGTCAGTTCAAATTGTATCTTCTATGGGGTTTCTTCTTGGTTGCAAGCACTCAAATTGCGTAAGTCTATTGTGTCTAATGTGTTCCCAGCCATATGTATTACATGGAACTAACCACGTGGAAATGAGTTTATGAAAGATAGAAGTTGCTGGCTTCCTGTGTATGTGGAGGAGATTGCACATACATGTAGTGAGATGTCTTCATTTCCACCTACATACCTTCTTCACTTTCTCCTTCCAGTACTTCAGGCTTAATCAGTGCTTTATAATGTCATCAATGTGTCTTCTCATTCAAATGGGGGAGTCAAGTGACTCACTAAAAGCACTTCTGTGGTAATTGATTTATCATGCTTATCATTTAATTCAATGCACAAAGCTGAAATTTTGGTTTAATACCTAAGTGTACTCAAGAGAATTTCCCCATTAATGTAGGTCTCTGGCAATTGCTTATAAACTTATAAAATCAACAAAATAGAGGTGTACTTATTATAGAGTATGAGTCTTCTGGTGAAAATGTGTTATTGAAAGATCATTGATTATGTTAATGTTACTATATATTATAGATATCAATGAAATAAAATCAGAAATCATATAAGAAGGAAAGACATTTTGGGCCTTGGAAGAATTTGAAGATCAAGTACTGAAATGGCAGTCAGTTTGACAAAATATAGCATTCTCGGTGTGTTCTAGAAAATAGAAAGTCCTATTTGTATTTCTGTGTCTCAAATTATATAAGGTAACAATATCGGGTTAATGTAATCCATCTAATTCAAAATAAACAAAAAGAAAAGATAGTTTTACATAATATTATTTTGCTCGTGAGAACTAAGATTGAAGATATTGAAAAGCACTTCTCATGCTTTCAAAAGTTCATTTTATCCTTTCCCGGCATTTCCCAAAAGACTGGAAAAATACAACTCTAGGTCTGTTAGGACGAGTTCAATTTGTATGGTTGCCAGTTATGATCTCCTTAAAAATCTAGGAAATACATAAAGGAAATACCATTCGCGTTGTATGGATATCCTCTCTTAAAAATAGAGTAAGCGCAGTGCAATTTAAGAATCTAAACATCGATTTGAGGTATGCACAAGCCAATGCGAACTCCCAGGCCTGTGACCTAACTGGTCATGCTTTCACACCGCAGACACGTCACGTCAAAGAATAGCAAACATTGTTTCTATTATGTTACATTTGCGGTAGTGTAAAGCCATATATCATGGAGGAGTTGGAAGAGATATGAACAGTCCTTATCAAATGGTACTGCCTAACAGTGACATGCCATTGGGATTATGTGGCTGTTTTAATGTCTTCCATGTCATTTAACACATTATAGAAATGTCAACACTAAAATTAATTATGGAAATGTTAACATAAAAATTTAATTGAGATTCTAGTAACTTATGTTTTCGGGAGTTAAAAAAAATTACCAGAATTTTAAATTTTATTTTAGTATTTAGTATTATAAATAGTATTTAAAATATTATTTTAGTATTTTGCCATAACAATTTACTAAATACAATATATCAACTTATTAAATCTTTATTTGAAATTAAGGAACAACTCATATATATTGAGGTGACAGCTTTTATTTTTCTTTATTTACATGTCAAATGGTATCTCCCTTCCTGGTTTCCCCACTTAAAAAAAGAAAAAAGAAGAAAAACAAGAAAAAAAAAAAGAAAAGGAAAAAACTCCTGTTTCCTTCCCCCTCCCATTGCTCACCAACCCACCCTCTCTTTCTCTCCAGCTTCCTGGCTCTGGCATTCCTCAATACAGGGGCAAAGAACCTTCACAGGACCAAGGGCCTCTCCTCCCATTGATGACCAACCAGGCCATCCTCTGCTATACATATGCTGCTGGAGCCATTAGTCCTACCATATGTACTCTTTGGTTGATGGTTTAGTCCCTGGGAGCTCTGAGGGTAATAGTTAGTTCATATTGTTGTTTGTCCTAAGGGGCTGCAAACCCTTTAGCTAACTGGGTCCTTTCTCTAGCTCCTTCATTGGGGACCCTGTGCTCAGTCCAATGGATGGCTATAAGTCTCCACTTCTGTATTAGTCAGGTAATGTTAAAGCCTCTCAGGAGATAGCTATATCAGGCTCCTGTCATCCAGCACTTGCTGACATCCACAAGAGTGGCTGGATTTGATGATTGAATATGGGAAGGATTCCCAGGTGGGGCAGTCTCTGGGTTGTCCTTCCTTTAGTCTCTGCTCCATAGTTTGTCTCTGCAACTCCTTCCACGGGTATTTTTCCCCCTTTTAAGAAGGAACAAAGTATCCACACTTTGGTCTTCCTTCTTCTTGAGTTTCCTGTGGTTTGTGGATTGTATTATGGGTATTCCGATCTTCGGGGCTAATATTCACTTATCAGAAAGTGCATATCATGTGTATTCTTTTGTGATTGGAGTGAATATCATCACTCAGGATGATATTCCCCAGATCCAGCCATTTCCTTAAGAATTTCATAAATTCATTATTTTTAATAGCTGAGTAGTACTCCATTGTGTAAATGTACCACATTTTCTTTACCCATTTCGCTGTTGAGGGACATCTGGGTTGTTTCCAGTTTTTGGCTATTATAAATAAGGCTGCTATGAACATAATAGAGCATGAGTCCTTATTACATTTTGGAGCATCTTCTGGATGAATGTCCAGGAGTGGTATAGCTGGATCCTCCTGGTAGTACCATGCCCAATTTCTGGAGGAACTGCCAAACTGATTTCCAGAGTGGTTGTACAAGCTTGCAATCCCACCAGCAACCTTGCCAGCATCCTTTTTTGATCTTAGCCATTCTGACTGGTGTGAGGTGGAATCTCAGGGTTGTTTTGATTTGCATTTTCCTGATGATTAAGGATGTTGAACATTTCTTTAGGTGCTTCTCAGCCATTCTGTATTTCTCAGTTGAGAATTCTTTGTTTACCTCTGTACTCCATTTTTAAATAGAGTTATTTAGTTCTCTGGAATCTAACTTCTTGAATTCTTTGTATATATTGGATATTAGCCCCCTATAAGACATAGGATTGGAAATGATCCTTTCCGAATCTATTGGTTACCATTTTGTCTTATTGACAGTGTCTTTTGCCTTACAGAAGCTTTGTGATTTTACGAGGTCCTACTTGTCTACATAGCTTAACAATGAGGAATAGCACTCTAAGAAATGTTTTGGTAGTTTTTTCATTGAGTAAGCACTTTACCATGCATTTTAACAAATTTAAGTGATTGCTGTTATGAGTTGCATAGGAAGTTCTTAGCTCCTACCACTCCCCAAAACTCATGTTTTGAAGACTTACCCTAGCTGGTTGTACTACTGATTATTGGTTGATGAGAGTGAAAAATTATCAATGACTTAATTCATTTATATGTGCATGGGTTATTAGGAAGTGGGACCTAGTCATAGAAAACAAGTTGCTAAGTATTTCCCTTTAAAAAGTATATCCTATAACAATGTCTGATAAAAAACATTACTTTGTAAGCTAACTTTAATTTAAAACAAGGAAAAATGGTGGATCTGAATATATGCTATATTCAGACATCCCAATCCTCTTTTCTGATTCCTTATGTACGTAACTTGAACCCCAAAACACATCCCACTAATAATTCAGCTTTATGTCAGGCCTACATCAGTATTAAAACAAGTATAGAATAAATCACTAAAACACAAATCAAATAAGTCTTTCTTTCCGCAAGTGTTTTTCCATATTCACTGAAACAACATAAAATGAGTAACAGCATTAAAAACTGACTAATCCATGTTGGGTGTTACTGTGCAACACAGTCTGTAAGATCACTGTCGTATGTTTAATTTGTCATAGACTGAAGTGTTGTTACGTGACACAACCATATGTATTTGGAGTAAGAAACCTAGAAAGGCCCAACTATGATGAAGACACGGATATGTACTGCTGGGGATTGGTTCTAATGCTTTGAACTAATCAGGAACATGCATGTCCAACCACTGAAGGTCCTTGTCACCAATTAGTCTTTAATTGATCAATAAAGAACCAACTGTCAATGGCTTGGCAGAACGAGAGAGGCAGAACTTTTAGATTTGTGGGCTAGTCACTGGAAAAGAGGAAAACAGAATCGCCAGGGTTTGGTGCAGATTTAGAGCTGCAGAAGGAAAATCATCTGAAATGTAAGTGAGAAGGAATGTGGACCCTGAAAGGGATGCCCAGAAGTGTCTTGGGAGGGAAGAATAGAGAGCTGCCCAGAAGGAACCAGGGCAACAAAGATATAATATAGAATTAGAAGGCATTAAACCAAGATTATAGGAGGGAAATGTATGCTAGCCACTGGGATGCTTAGAACTGCCTAGGCCAGCTTAGACTCCTTACCATCCATTACTAGAGTCTTCACTAGAGTAAGCCTCATAGATTCCAAGAAGTTTCCACTGCCCTAGATTTCCACGCCCCCTCCCAATGTTTCCCACTTCCAGCTGCTTCTGCCTGCACTTTATTCTTCTGTTCCATTCTCTGGATACACCTAATCCCACCCACTCTTTTCTTAAACTGTCCAAAACCATCTGCAAAATCTATTCTACTTCTCCTTTCCAGGGAGATCAATGTTTTCTTCTATAGTCTTCTCCTTTACTTAACCTCTCAGGGTCCATGGACTGTAACTTTCTTATCATTTACTTAAAAGCTAATATTTACTTATAAGTAAATGCATACCTTATTTGTCTTTCTAGATCTAAATTACCTCACTTGGAATAATTTTTTTCTTACTTGTGTCTACTTGCCTTCAAATTTCATAATGCCATTTTTTAATAGCTAAGTAATTCTTCATTGTGTAAATATACCATATTTTCTTTATTCATTTTTCAGTTGAGCAATACTTAGGTTGTTTCTATTTTCTATCTATTATTCCACAATGAACATAATTGTCTTGGTGGTAGAGTGGTATGTTCTTTGTGTATTTGCCTAAGAGTAGTATAACTGGGTCTTGGGGAGATTTATTCACAATTTTCTCAGGAATATCCATACTGATTTCTATAGTGGCTATACAAGTTTGTACTACAACCAAAAATGAAGGAATGTTCCCCTTATAGAAGCATGAACTGTCACTAGTGTTAGTGAATATTTTATTCTGAAAGGTATAAAAGTAATCTCGAAATAGTTTGATTCTCATTTCCCTGATGGGTAAGGATGTTGAACACTTCTTTAAGTGATTCTCACCAATTTGAAATTCCTCATTTTAGAATCCAGTTAAGATCTGCAACAAAATTTAATTTAATTATTTGATTTGTTGACATCTAATTTCTTTTTTTTTTAAATTTTACTTTTTATTAGATATTTTCTTTACTTACATTTCAAATATTATCCCCTTTCCTCATGTCCCCTATGAAATCCTCTATCTCATCCTCCCTCCCCCTGCTCAATAACCCACCCACTCCCACTTCCCTGTCCTGGCATTCTCCTACACTGTGGCATAGAGCCTTCCCAAGACCAAGGGCCTGTCTTCTCATTCATGTCCCACAAGGTCATTCTTTGCTATATGCGGTTTGAGCTTTGAGTCCCTCAATGTGTACTCTTTGGTTGGTGGTTTAGTCCCTGGGAGCTCTGGGAGTACTGGTTGCTTCATGTTGTTCTTCCTCCTATGGAGCTGCAAACACCTTCAGCTCCTTTAGTCCTTTCTCCAGCTCCTCCATTGGGGACCCTATGCTCAGTCCAATGTATGGCTGTGAGGCTCTACTTCTGTATTAGTTAGGCACTGGCAAAGCTTCTCAGTAGACAGCTATATCAGGCTCCTGTCAGCAAGTACTTGTTGGCATCCACATTAGTGTCTGGGTTGGAGAAGTGTATATGGGATGAATCCTCAGGTAGGAAAGACACTGGATTGACTTTCCTTCAGTTTCTGCTCTGGACTTTGTCTCTGTATTCCTCCCAAGGGTATTTGACCTTCCTCTAAGAAGGACTGAAGTATCCACACTGTGGTTTTCTTTCTTGAGTTTCATGTGGTCTGTGAATTGTATCTTGGGTATTCTGAATATCTGGGCTAATATACACTTATCAGTGAGTACATACCGTGTGTGTTCTTTTGTAAAGATCTTTTCCCAATCAGTTGCTGTTTTGTCCTATTGACAGTGTCTTTTGCCTAACAGGAGTTTTGTAATTTTATGAGGTACCATTTGTCAATTCTTGATCTTAGAGCATAAGCCACTGGTGTTCTGTTCAGGAAATTTTCCCCGGTGCCCATGTGCTTGAAGTTCTTCCCCACTTTCTTTTCTATTAATTTCAGTGTATCTGGTTTTATGTGGAAGTCATTGATCCACTTGGACTTGAGCTTTGTACAAGAAGATAAAAATGAATAGATTTACATTCTACTACATGCTAACCACCAGTTGAAGCAGCACCATTTGTTGAAAATGCTGTCTTTTTTCCACTGGATGATTTGAGCTCCTTTGTCAAAGATCAAGTGACCATAGGTGTGTGTGTTCATTTCTGGGTTGTCAATTTTATTCCATTGATCTGCCTGCCTGTCACTGTACCAATACCATGCATTTTTTGTCATGATTTCTCTGTAGTATAGCTCAAGGTCAGGAAAGGTGATTTCCCCTGGAAGTTCTTTTATTATTGAGAATAGTTTTCACTATCCTGGTTTTTTATTATTCCAGATGATTTTGGAAATTGCTCTTTCTAACTCTATGAAGAATTGATTTGGAATTTTGATGGAGATTGCATTGAATCTGCAGATTGTTTTCAGCAAGATGGCCATTTTTACTATATGAATCCTGCCAATACATGAGCATTGGAGATCTTTCCATCTTCTGAGCTCTTTGATTTCTTTCTTCAGAGACTTGAAGTTGCTGTCATACAGTTCTTCCACTTACTTAGTTAGAGTCACACCAAGATATTTTATATAATTTATGACTATTTTGAAAGGTGTTGTTTCCCTAAATTCTTTTTCAGTCTGTTTATCTTTTAGGTAGAGGAAGACCACTGATTTGTTTGAGTTAATTTTAAAGTTGTTTATCAGCTTTAGGAGTTCTCTGATGGAATTTTGGAGGTCACTTAAGTACACTATCATATCATCTGCAAATAGTGATATTTTGACTTCTTCCTTTCCAATTTGTATCCATTTGACCTCCTTTTGTTGTCTGAATGCTCTGACTAGGACTTCAAGTACTATATTGAACATGTAGGGAAAGAGTATAGAGCTTTGTCTTATCCCTGATTTTACTGGGATTGCTTCAAGTTTTTCTCCATTTAGTTTGATGTTGGCTACTTTTCTGATGTATATTGCTTTTACTATGTTTAGGTATGGACCTTGAATTCTTGATCTTTCCAAGACTTTTATCATAAAGGGCTGTTAGATTTTTCAAATGCTTTCTCAGCATCTAATGAAATGATCATTTTTTTTTTCTTTGAATTTGTTTATATAGTGGATTAGGTTGATGGATTTCCACATATTGAACCATCCCTGCATTCCTAGGATAAAGCCTACTTGATGAAAAGATCATGATGAATGATCATTTTGATGTGTTCTTGGATTCAGTTTGCAAGAATTTTATTCAGTATTTTGCATCAGTGTTCATAAGGGGAGTTGGTCTGAAGTTCTCTTTTTTTGTTGGGTCTTTGTGTGGTTTTGGTATTAGTGTATGTGTGGCTTCATAGAATGAATTGCATAGTGTTCCTTTTGTTTCTACTTTGCAGAATAATTTGAAGAGTATTGGTATTAGGTCTTCTTTAAAGGTCTGATAAAACTCTTCTCTAAACCCAGCTGGTCTTGGTTTTTTTGTTTTTTGTTGTTGTTGTTGTTGTTGTTTTGTTTTGTTTTGTTTTTTTTTGGTTGGGAGACTATTAATGACTACTTCTATTTCTTTAGGGATTATGGGACTGTTTAGATCATTTATCTGATCCTGATTTAACTTTGATACCTGGTATCTGTCTAGAAAATTGTCCATTTAATCCAGGCTATCCAGTTTTGTTGAGTAAAGGCTTTTGTAGTAAGATCTGATAAATTTTTTTGATTACCTCAGTTTCTGTTGTTATGTCTCCTTTTTCATTTCTGATTTTATTACTTTGGATACTGTCTCTGAGCCTTCTAGTTAGTTTGGCAAAGAGTTTAATTGATCGTGTTGATTTTCTCATAGAACCAGCTCCTATACTTGGTTGATTCTTTGTATAGTTCTTTTTGTTTCTACTTGGTTGATTTCAGCCCAGAGTTTGATTATTTCCTGCTGCTTATTCCTCATGGGACTATTTGCTTCATTTTGTTCTAGAGCTTTAAGGTGTGCTATCAAACTGCTAGTGTATGCTCTCTACAGCTTCTTTTTGGAGGCATCCAGAACTATTAGAGTTCCTCTTAGCACTGCCTTTGTTTTGTTCCATAAGTTTGGGTATATTACGGCTTTGTTTTCATTAAATTCTAAAAAGTCTTTAATTTCTTTCTTTATTTCCTCCTTAACCAAGTTATCATTGGGTAGAGTGTTTTTCAGCTTCCATGTCTATGTGTGCTTTCTATTATTTTTGTTGTTATTGAAGACTAGCCTTAGTCCTTGATGACTTGATAGGATGCATGGAATTATTTCAATATTCTTGTATCTGTTGAGGCCTGTTTTGGTACCAATTATTTGGTCAATTTTGGAGAAGGTAGAGCAAGGTGCTGAGAAAAAAGTATATTCTTTTGTTTTAGGACAAGATGTTCTCTATATACATATCTGTTAAATCCATTTAGTTCATAACTTCTGTTAGTTTCACTGTGTCTCTGTTTAGTTTGTGTTCCCTGATCTGTCAATTGATGAGTGTGGGGTGTTGAAGTCTCCCACTATTATTGTGTGAGGTGCAATGTGTGCTTTGAGCTTTAGCAAAGCTTCTTTTATGAATGTGGATGCCCTTGTATTTGGATCATAGATGTTCAGAATTGAAAGTTCATCTTGCTAGATTTTACCTTTGATGAGTATGAAGTGTCCCTTCT